>JABXWE010003327.1:0-61007 GCA_014611495.1 Limonius californicus | reverse complement strand
GAAGATAGTGGCAACTATATAAATCCTTTATATATATATATATATACATATATATATATATATATATATATATATAGTTTAAGTTTTTGTTAAATATAAATAAAGAAGAATTTTAAAAGTTATTAACTCTAATAACAATTATAATCCATGTGTTGATTCTAATGTTCTCAATAAGGTGTAAGTATTTTCAGTTGATGGGACGTTGCAATGACCCTACAAATATTTTCTATACATAGGCAGACTTATTTCAAACAGGATATGCGCATTACTTTTCGATCAATCTGTATTTTGTACGAAATCAGCACCTTCTTATATTACGAAAAACTAAAATATAAATATATTCGGAAACAGCAATGCTGGATTTACGTTAACGATGGCGGAAAGAGTTTGATCATCGAAGGAATATTATTCGACCGAAAAGTTTAAGTAGATTTTCTAGTTCTTTCATGAAATCTAAAATAAGAATTTTCTTTAAACTTGAGAAGACCACTTTCGTCCACTTAACACGTTAAAAAATTTACTTAAAACGTCTGCATTCCTTCACTACTTCGTCTACTTGTATGTGATTAGCTTTTAGTAACATGGTTTTAAGGAAATTAAGTTCTATAACTGTACCGCTTAAAATAGATACCCCAAATCAATTTACGAACATCTGAGAGGTCAGTAAATATGCAAATGTGTAGATTTACGTAGTTCTCTGAAGTAAAAGTGTTTACACCCCTGGGTTGGAACACACGTTAAGCTGTAGGTCATCTCTGTCCATGGAATTTTGAAGTTCGTATTAATTAATATCTCTACGTTTCGTATGGAATAAAACATTATGAATAGAACGTTCTACTATGTATAATCATAAAATATCATTTATAATAACTTTATATTGATGAATAATATTATACTAGAACATCTTAGATCATAATGTTCCTGCTTTTGAGATATTTTTAAATTCCAGTAAAAAAATTCACAAAATCAGTTATTTAACAATATGTTCGACACGTGTTTACACATTCAAAGTTGTTTTAAATATTTTTGGAGCAAATATTTAAATTACAATTGCTTTAGTAATTATAGAAGTTTAATTGCGCGGTATATTAAATGCAGTTCCTCTAGTTTGCAATATCATACATATTATATTACAAAGGAAAATTATGCATTAAAATTTAATTGAAATGAACAAATTCAAAATAACCGCTGCTAAAAATATGCTCAGTTTCATATGAAATGCACCCATTAAAAATAGAGCTACGTGTTTGAAAATTTGCTAAAATAATGTTTTATTATTGCGTATGAAATGATCACTATTTTTATTAAAACAATCAAGTGGTTGTGGTGTTCGTCTACTGTCTCTCATCAACTTGTTGTTTAGAAACAAAACAGTATCTAGTAAATATTAATTAGTTGTTTCGAGATTTTGTTACATTTTGTAACAGAATTAATGTTTTAAAATGCCTCCAGTAAGACAACGTAGAAATTTAACCACATTTCAGATTTTGATAGAGGTCGAATTATCGGCATGCAAGAAGCTGGACTTTCTTTTCGTGAAATTGGCAGAAGGGTAAATAGGGACCACACTATAGTTCCACGAATATGGTCTGCTCGGTCAGAAGAAGGCATTTAGCGACTTCGTCCAGGTGGTAGACCTCCACGTAGCAACAATGTTCGTAAAGATCGTCTTCTTTGAAGAATGGCTACACGAGACCGCTCTCAACAAAGTCTGTTGCTGTAGACTAGACGCGAGCTCTTCACCGTTGTGTGTCAATGGCAACAATTTGCAGAAGAATCTCTTCTTTTGGACTGCGATCCTACCGTCCATTCCAAGAGCTCTCTTTAACTGCACATCACAAGGCTGTTAGGCTTGCTTGGTGTCTAGAGCAGCAGCATTGGAATCAGCAGTGGAACGACATTGTCTTCAGTGACGAACCACATTTTGTTTGTGGGCAAATAACGTCCATAGGAAGGTACGTCGATATCGAGGAGAAAGACGAAGTCTAGAGTTTGTTGGAAGACGCCATACAGCTTTAACACCTGGAGTTATGGTTTAGGGTGCGATTTGTTTCGGTAGAAGACCATCTCTTGTGTTCGTCCTAGGCACTTTAAATGCTCATCGCTATATTCATAATGTCCTGAAACCGGTGTTAGTACCATTCATGCATACGTTGCCAAACGATATTTTCCAACAGGATAGCGTATGTCCACACACTGTAAACATTACCAAAACGTACCTCCAATAAGCACGATTGCAAATGTTGCCCTGGCCTGCAGGATCACCGGGCTTATCGCCGATCGAGCATCTTTGGGACATGATGGGCCGGCGACTAAGATTATTGCCAAGAGCTCCTGATAACTTAGACGAGCTGAGACACCAACTTGAGGTTATATGGAACGAGATACCCCAGGAGAACATGGACCACTTGATAGCCAGCATGCCACGACGAGTAAATGCTTGCATTGCTGTTCATGGCGATGTTACACATTATTAATTTTGTTTTCGTTGTTGTTATTGTTTTCGTATAATTGTTAATCTTTTTTTTTTATGAAAACTTGATCATTTCATACGCAATAATGAAACACTATTTTAGCAAAGTTCATATGAAACGAAGTATAAATTATTATTGGTGCATTATAAGAACAATTCCAATATGAGGCTTTAACATGATAATATAATTCACATCCGAAACATATATATTAAGGTATGTAGGGCAGCTATTTTTTGGTATTGTAATCGGCTAATGAGATGGCATGAGGCAGGAATGCGGTATAATGTACCCTTCCGAGAACATTCGCCTACTTGATACCGGAATATTTGCATTACTATTCTGCATAAAAACATTTTTCCGTTTTGAAAATATGCTGCACTAAATTATAGTACGAAATAATGCCGAAGTGGTAACAACGAAATTGGATTTAGTTGATTGTTTTTGTAATTTAACAACGTCATTTTTTAATTTTTGCTGCATAGAATTGGAGAAGAGTAAATATACTACTATATATTAAAAACTTTGGTTTTCGGGTTATATTTATTTTTAAAATCTATATTATATCCAAATTGTTGTTTACCTTATTTTAGATTGAATAAACATAGGACTTCAAAAAGCTAACGCCAGTTGTATGTCTATGCGCAAGCAGCTTTTTCATGCCAATTTCAGAGAATAACTTTGTGTCACTTTATAATTCAATGCAAGTGCATTCGCAACCGAGCCGACATTCACATCGTCAAATACAAGAACTAAATCAATACAGTTCGAGGAAAGCTCTCGCAGCGATAATCTGCAACTATTCACTTCACTTCATAAACTACTAAATCGACATTTCTGATTTCAAAAACGAATCCGTAATAAATGGGTTTGAAATTGATGTATTGATCATGAATTTCCATCATTTTTTAAAATCACTGTCAAGCTCGTGAATCGCGAAGGGCCCTACGACGATAAAGTTCGACATATAGAATCCATTTAGCTTAGAGTTCCTTTTGAAAAATATTGGTCCTCAGCGAGGCTGGCTTCAAATCCTCTCGGGTTGGAAAACAAAAGGAATACAGTGTATTATATACTTTCTGATTAATTATTCCTATTCTTCAATTTCCTACGAAGTCTAACGTAATATACCGTTGGTATAATATCGAAAGCACATATGGCAATTAACTAATACTTTACAAGATTTATGAAAAACTTGAAATATACAGGACGATCAACAGAACTAAAAGTTTAGTGTGGAAAACAAAACATGTGTGTTTACTTAAGAAATACCCTTTATAACATATACTGCAACTATTTAATGGTAATCAAAGAAAAGTTCAGTTACTACAGTTATCTTTTACTAAGTGGGGAGGGAGCCCATTCTAAACTTCAACTACACGCCTGCAATATCGGTACAATCCGGAAATAGGAGTTTTCTGTCGCTGTGTGTACTAGACCTGTGACGTAGATATTTCCTCTCACTTAGACATATTTTGCCTCCTTTTCGTTTACGCATTTCGCGGCTTCTACTAAGTTGGTCGATCTGTGCATTTCCTTATAGCAACCTGTGAAGCTCATTTTGATAAAAAATTGTAAACAATTAAGTTTTTGAAGCAATTCAAACTCCAACCAGGTATCAAACTTTTCGATAAAGTGATAGGACGAATTCTGCCGCATGTTAAGTTATACAATCAGAAGTAAATATTTTGTAGTTTCGACTACAACAGACAGTACTGAAATTGATTTTTGAAAAGTAAAATACCGTACATTGAAACATTTGTTCAAATCGTTGTTTATATTTCACTAATAAATTTTAATGTAAATAGTTAAAGAAGAAGAAACGTTGCAAGTGTTTTTGTGTATTTTCTGCCAAAATACTAAAAAAGTATTATTCCATATTACCCAAAATAAGAGAAAGATAAACAATATTAGAAAATATACCTCAAGCCTTGTAGGTGTTATACAAAATATTTGCCACAATAACTTCATTTAGAAGAAAATCCTTAGGGTTATGTTGGAAACTCAAAATAACAAGCATGTTGTAATGTGTCAATATTTACTTTCGGCTGAGCCCGCGTCGTCATTTGGTAATTACACCCAACATTATCAGATAAAGACCGAACTGTAGCTTGTCTGCCTTTACAAGCATTTGCTCTAGAAGTTTGAGCAATATTTGTTGAAAATGTTTAGACATTAGGGGAGTTAAGTCAGGTGAATAGGCAGGACTATCTAACTGGGTAATCGCTTTCCTGGCTAGAGATTTTCACAGTGAGCGCACTGTGACTTGGCGCATTGTCAGGCCACAATTCGGTTCGTTTCCTTCGAAGAGATTCTTGTAAACTCTTCAGCAACTGCAAATAGCATTGTTGGGTAACTGTTTGCTCTGTTCAATAAATTCCTAGAAAAAACACACCACCATGGTGGTAACCATCTCACACATTCCCGAATATCTTTGGATCTCCTATACCACTAAAACACACTCCACTTTTAGCATCTTCACCATATGCCACTTGCAACAGTTCTAATGTTGCAGTAGCAATCTTGCCGATTTTCACACAAAATTTAATGTAAATGCGCTGCTATAAATATTATTACGACATCTGTTACCTTCCCCATAACTAATTAAGAACTGACTCTATCAGTTGGAAATTTGCACACGCATTAGTTCAAACATGAATTTTCAAGTAATTTCGATACAATTACGTCATGGGAGACAATACGCGGCCATTCCGGGCATTACATTGTCACACCTCGTATTTGGAGAAATTTGGATTGGAAGAAGAGTTGTGCATCCGTGGCCAGCAAAATGCGATACTACTCCACTAGACCTTCTTCTATGGGGTACAATCCGATAAATAGTATACCGAACTCCGCCAGTAAATGAGTATGATTTACAAAATAGAATAATCGAGGCGTGTATGCCAGTTACATCTAACATTTTGGGTCGAGTTGGAAGATCGTTTTTAAAAGTAATTATAAAATGTATATAGAGGCAACTTTGAATTTTATACAGGGTGGTCCTGAAATAAATGGTCAAACTTTGGGAACGAGTTTTCCACACCATTTTTGCTATTTTATGTGCATACCTTACTAATCAAGATTGAAAATTAAAGCCTAGATTCATTTCAATTAGGATTAGGAACTGTTTTCTATAATATCTTCTACGGTCTTCTGTTTTTCTTATATTTTACAAAATACTTTTATTTCCAATGCAATAATTTAAAAAAGGATACTTTTATTAAAAATGGATAAACCCGACCGTGTTCGAGATAATTCAATTATTATGAAAAATCTATATGCCATGACGATTTGGAAACTTCGTACCAAGGGGATTAAATTAAATTCGAAGCATACATCCAGGACAGCAAGACAGTAAATAAAACTCATATAAACATTTGTCCGCAAACATTTAGTTTACAAGGGACAACCCAACAAATGTTTTATCTAAACATAATCTTATTTTTATTTACACTAAATGAATTGTACCTTGAATTCGAAACGTTTGCGGACAAATCTTTATGAGAATTTTTTTATTAACTTGTTGTTCCGAATTTATTCTATTTAATCCATATAGTACAAAATTTCCAAATTTTCACGATAACTCGATTTTTCATAGTAATTCACAATCTCGAACACAGTTGAGTTTATCTACTTCTAACAGGGGTACATTTTTGGGGTACTTTTGGAACGAATATAATTATTTTATTTTATTATTAAGACAAAAATCCATGTAGAAGATATTGTAGACCTAATCATTCCACTTGAGACCAACCTGCAATTTGATGAGTAAGGTATGCGCATAACATTTTATAATACTAGTCAACTATTACCATAATTATATGCAGAAAAGTGATCGGACAAGTCTCACTATAGAATGGTGTAAGCATTTTCGGACTAAGGTTTGAGAACTCGCTCGAAAAGTTTGACTAACTATTTCAGGACCACCCTGTATACAGTTTGCCCCCGCCTTCGCCCGGCGGGAATAAGTATGTAAATCCAAGCAAATCAACAAAAGTATGAAGGGGGGCATCTTCTACCACGTAAGTCATCTACTTTACTTCATCCAACCCCCAATTTTTTCTCGACCTGTTTTTAACAAATGGCATTTTGGAATTATGGATGCGTATGGAAACAATTAAATAAAGTTTTTCGAAAAGGTGTTAAGGTTATTTTAATAAAAGTTTTAAGAGGTTGCCACTATCATACAAGAGAACAATGGTTCATCATCATCAGCACCAAGTATTAAGCCAGTTTTACTTGTTCCGTCTTTATGTTTACAGTTGATATTTCCAGTACAACACATTGTACAGTAGTACAATAGTTTTGATAGAATATTTTATTATTTGAATACAGGGTGTTTAAAAATACGTTCGGATATTTTACTCACTTATAGATCTCATCAATAAAAACAAAAGAGTCATAATAAGCATGAGTTCAAAAATCAACCGTTTTTGAGATATAGAGTTTTTTTAAGAAAATAAATATTGGTTGTTATTTCAATAAGTTCTCCATCCATTAAGACAAATAACCGTTAAATAAACATTTTAATTGCTAATAATTAAAGTAGATGTTCTACATGTGCTCCTTTCATCTCCGTAAAAATGAACGACGTATTCTTTCAAAGATTCGTTTGAATTATTCACAGGACTTGAATAAACTAACGGCTTTAAATATCCCCAAATACACAAATCTAGCGGATTGAGAACAGGAGATCTAGGTGGCCACACAACTAAACCCCCTCGCCCTATCCACCTGCCGTTGTAATTTTCGTTTGAGAAATTTCTGACCGTGATTGAAAAATGTGCAGGAACTCCATCGTGCATCAATCACATATTCATTCTATGATGAGGGGTACATCTTCTAACAATAGTGGCAAGACATTATGCAAAAGGCCAAATACAGTTGGCTAGTCAAACGCGTCGGAAGAAGAAAGGTAGGACCGTATGGTCTCCAAAAACACCAAACCGAACGTTAATTGAAAATGTTGTCGATGATTCGATTCAATAATAGCTTGAGGGTTTTCATCTGACTAAACATAGCTGCCGTGGAAATTAATAATTCAATTTCTTGTGAAACTAGCGTTGTCAGTAAATAAGACTTCACTAACAGAGTTTGCATTTTCTGCAACTATTGTCAGTGCCCATCGGCAAAACACCAGACGTGCAGCATAAGCAGGCACAATAAGAGTCTGTACCCTTTAAATATAGAATGGGTACAAATGCTGCTCACGTAACATTCTCCAAATTAGGGAAGCATTAATATTTGTTTGGGCAGAAAGTCTTCTAGTACTGGGGTTCTGTTTGCGATGAGCGAGGGAACCGAAATGCTTTTGGGCTCTCTCGAGCAAAATTGCTTAGCGAGACGTGCTTAAGATTTCTTTCTATGTGGAAATTACCAAATGAGTGAAGTGCGGGTGTATAAACAATCAAGCGAACCAGCGTCCACATACTCTATCGGCTAACCGATCAAAGGTGAAAGGTTAGCGGTCAACAAGAAAACAGCGGAAAAAACAGCAAGCACGAGGGAGAGAAGTAGAGAAAAGCTAAGTGATCAAGTAGTGTAGTAGTAGTAGTAGCCTAGTATTGTAGTCCAGCCGGATCTAATATATATAAGCACGGGGTAGGAACACATAGGTGAATAAGCAGGACAGGGAAATCAAAACGGAGGATCTTGCAACAAATGCATGTTTAGTACAAGAGGATCGGTTTCAGGGGCGGTTTTTAGAAATGGAACAAGGGTAGACCGCAGGTAGAAACCCTTGCGGGACAGAAATAGATGCGGGCCTACAAAGAAGCCGTCTCAACTAAAACCGAATTCTTGGAATAAGACCATAAATTTCAATCGAGGATAATACTATCCGACTAGGACAAAATTCCCAAGAAAAGTAAGGGGTACTTTAAATAAATAAGTCGATTTTGAACGCATGCAAAATAGTACAATGTTCTACTGTATTTCACTGTGAATCAGACAGTGTCTAAATATTCGCAGTGTTGTGTGGTTAATAAGCAGAAAAGTAGTAAATACGTCGATTTTGGAATCATGCAATTAAGTAAAATTTGATTTTGGATTTTCATTGAGTGTAAAACTACTACAATTCATTGTGAATCAGATAGTGTTGATAAATTCCCAGTATGGTAGGCAATTGTAACCTCTTAACGCAATAAATGAATTTTAAACGTTAATCTCATTTAATCTAACTTTATTTATTTAATCATATTTTAACTTATTTTATTTTATAATAATTCTAATTTAATTCAGAAGACCGCAAATTAGGTAGGTCCGATATCTAACATTAAGGGGTGCGGTCAAGCAGAACCAGTAATATTAGAAGGTAGGAAAATACACACGGAAGACTGCACAACAGCAAGCCCACGGCAAATATCAAAACCAGGAAACACAATACCGGCTGTGGAACAGGAAACAGTATTTACGGACAGACACAAACTGACGGTGCGGAAAATTCCAGGAGATGGAAACTGTTTATTCATCTCGATAGCAGATCAAAACACAGAGGGCACAGCACCGCGGCAAAAGGTCAAACAGGAAGCTTTCAACTTAAGAATTAAAAAAATCGTGTCATACATCAGAGAAAATCTACATAATTTCCAATTGCAACTGGAGGAAAATGTAAGAAATCTGCCTAAGAAGACCTGCCAACCATCCTCTACAGCAAGTTTATGCCATGCAAACAGAAGAAAAACGATAGGAAGACCATGCTACACGTGGAATACATCATTGGAGACGGACATCCAAAACACCGGCATATGGCATAAGGATGGAAAAGAAGGAAGAAGAATCGAGAGTCGACATTAAAATTAAGTAGAAATAGTACGATTTGGGGTTAATATTCAGTTATTAGTTATTAGAAAACTAAGATAGGTGCAATCTGTAACCTTAAAAGAATAGATAGATGTGAAATAAGAACAATGTGAAACTTTGATACCAAAGTTATTAGGCTCAAATGCATAATCGCATAACGGTCTCGGTTACTTCAGGAGTATAAACTGATCTAGGCCGACCACCACCACCGTTTCTTGATTTAAATGCGCCAACTTCGGATAAACGTTGATGCAAATTTGTATAAAAATTGTGTGCCCGGTTCGGAAAGGCTTCGGCATACAAGCGACGTGCCTCATAAGAATTACCATTGGCCTTACCATACATGAATTGCATATCTGCCATTTCCGCGTTGGTATACATATTCCAACAACAACAACAATCACAATATCGACACTTACAAAAACTGAAACAAATGCTGTTTTATCCACTTCCATAGCAGACGTAAGAAATATGATTCTGCACACCTACTCTGCTTAAATAATTTGGCTGCATCTCGAAAACGGTTGATTTTCAAACGCATGTTTATTACGATATTTTTATGTATTGATGAAATCTATAAGTATGTAAAATACTCGAACGTATTTTTGAAATTGTATAGTAAATATCTATAACAGTGGGTTTAATTCTTAAATTAAAGAAATTAGTAAGTCAATATAGGAATAATGAAAGCGTCAGAGTTTTCTACTTTTAGAAAATCTTGAAAGGGTTAGATTGAATACTAATCGTAAAGACCTACTTATGTGAAACGGAAAGTAAATGAAACCGATTTATTATAGTAGACGTTCAGTAAACGTGCTAAGTTAACAAAAAAATTCAAGAATATTAATGACATTTTATTCGGGGTGGTACCTCAAGGGTCTCTGCTAAATAAAAACGAAGCGTAACGCTAGAACGGACAAAAAGCTGAGGATACAGGGGAAGTACATTTCACTGATTTACTCACTTTTTTGTTTACGTTGCCGACACTGTATCCGAATCAAAAGTTCTGATATAATAAACAGCAAAGTTTAACTTTCGGGCATGCAAACCCATTTTTCACTGTCGTGTTGTTAATCTAGAAAGTAAATTTTAACTTAATTGGTTTATATTGATTTACCTTTAGTGTTTCAGTAAGATAATACGCATTCTAATGAAAATTACTTCATTTTCTCAGGAATAATTTTACTTTAATATTCATCAAGCTTCGTCCTAGAATATTAATTAGCTTGTCATTCAGATTTGTATCAAATTAATACGAATGAGTTAAGATAAACGAGCACTTAACTGAATTCGTATTTTCCTGGAATTTAGTTAACGTTGCACAAGTAAATAGGAGCAGATCTCAGGTAGCAGTTCTGACTAAAAAGTTCTGCAAAAATAAAACTGGCATTTGTTCAAAAACATTTCTCAGTCTTTTGTTTGCTGTTCAGATACAGCAGGAGTTAAAACAGAGCCACGTATAGATTAAAGCGGCGAAAACACAATGATTTCCTTCATGAAGGAAAATTTAATAGGAAACAGTTCATTTCGTCTTCCATCTGCTAGAGAATTTAATGTGCCGAAAGTTTATCTTACACTCTCTTAAATTTATTAATTTGTTTACAAAAACAGATCAATATCCAGTTCCTACTGCGAACTACTCTTCTTCCTGATTGTTTTAGGGTTAGTGTTTGCAACACCCATTTACTTGCTTTCAAAAGATCTAAAAGGATCAAAAGGCGCTTCTGACATATCAACTAATGTTATCGCCCAAATACGTTTGTGAAGGTCTAAAAACAGCAAGAGGAAACAACCCACGTAATCAAATAACGACGTTTTCTAGCTTTTTTGCACGACTTCCGTCAATATTCACGTTGATGTCCCGCTGGGTGATCTGGATTTTATTTGTTATAGGAAATTAATATAACCAATAGGTTCCATTAGATAAAATAGTTTAATATAATTTAGTTCATGGCTTTTTAATTGTGTGAGATACTATTATTATAATAAAAAATTATTAAAATACTAAATTTGCGACTAGCAATACAAAAATGCCTAAATGGTTTCGCCGGTATTCTGTAATGTTTTTGCTTGGCCATGGTTTTTGCTCACTATACGTAACGCTTAAATGTAATCCTACCAAATAAATATTGCAAAGATATACGTAGCTTCCATTTATTCATAGCAACGTGTGGTAGCAATGAAAGGTTCTAAATGAGAGTTAAGGAATTCTTGGAATACTGAGCATGAACGAAGTACAGTAAGGTGGTAAATACGTGCAAGGACAGACTTGCAGAAAGTACTTTGTATATTTTGGCATAATAAATTATTATTAACTTTTGCGAATATACTCACTGATTGCTATACGTTTATCCACCACGGTGGGTCGAGATGCGATATTTGTGTTCCCATTTGATATGTATTTTATGTGAGTATGGGCTGCTATAACAAGGTCAGGTGTATCGACAGTGGAGTCGCGTGTATATTGTATATATTGCGCTAGCGTGGTGAGGAAATATATCCCACAAAGTATTATGTATGTATTTACCCTATTGGTTGCGTTATCCTTCAAAGCCCGAAAGTATCTTAGTGATACTGATGTGGGGTGTCAGATATACCCCCCTATAACTGTGTTTACAGCCTATTTATGTGATTTTAGTAAACAAATACGTCTTTGGAACAACACTTTAATCAAATTGTAAACAATTTATGAAAAGTACCCAAAAAATAATTTTTGTATTTGTTGCAAATTGTATTGGTTGTTTTCTACCCATGGGGAAACAAAATGTTTACATGTCTCGCAGAATCTACGACTATTTGTGTCCATTCCTCTTGGACGATATATATGTTTTTTTCTGGAGTATGGGGATTACCGTTCGCTAGTGGCAACGCTTCAATAACTCTTCTGGTTACACCATTCTTATTCTACAATATTCCTTCAACGTTAGGTTTTATGGGCGATACTTCAAGCTGGAAAAATAACTCTCACTTACGGTGAATTTTATATTTTGTCCATTCTCAATATAATTAATATTTTAAAATAAGACATATGGCCATTGCTTAGTGGCTCTCTTTACCATTTTGTTAATGGTATCAAGGGCTCCTTTAGTTTTGTTGTAGTGTGAGATTATATTGGGTTTGAATTTGTGCTCTTCATCACTAATAATGTTGTCGTGATGTTCAGTATAGAACAATCACTATTTTCTTCTTCTGGAGGTACATACAAAGCTACCGTTATTACATCTTTGAAACCAAACAGGATACTAGCCTCTGTCTTGGCGTATTTGGTAAAAGAGCTGGTGAGATGTCTGGTTTATTTTTCCTTAGTGTTCCATAAACAGTAGGACCAACAGAATATAATTAGTTTGCTAACGGAACACCTATAAAAAAGTTATCCTTCGTTATACTATGGCCAGGAGGAAGGTAAAAAGTTAAATCCATAACCACACGTTTATCTTGTTCTCTTCCTGGTTGATTACCTTGTCTACCTAAGTATACTTGTAGATTTTCAGCATAAGTAAAAGCATTATGTTATTCCATACTTAGCTGTATTCGACTTCATATACACTTTAAAGGGTCATTTCCCTCTAAACGCTACTAGTTGCTTGTTAACTGTTAAGATAAAGTCTTGGATTCTAATTATCCTTGCAATGATCCGTGAATAGCTCAAAAATGTTTCTAAGAGGTTCAAGTTTGTTATCTTTTCTAAGCTGTATTCTAGTTGTCAGATCATCGAATCACATCATTGAAAGTCAATCTGAGTCAATCTATTACGAAGCTACAGCATAGACAGATCTGGTAAAGTGCATTTTTGACCACAAAAATGTAGTAGATTCTCTACTGACCTTTACGACACCTGCTGTAATTAAAATGCCAATCGCAGCAAACATTACTGTTTTGTTCGTAGGAGTTCACAGTTTGTTCCTAGCAGGATTTTTTCATTTCAACCCTCATAAAATTGTCTACTTCTTTGGTTAGTGAAATTTACGATACTATCTAGCAGTTTATGATCGATACTGTTAGATTTGTATATAATCCATGGTTTTGTTTTTACTTAACCTGCATTTTCAAAATACTTAAATTAGGGGGGATGTCTTTCCATATTGAAATAAACAGTTGATTTTCAAAAGCATAGTCTTCTTCACTATCAAGGTCAACCTTATATCATTAAATGTTTCTGCTTGCATAATAATACCTACCACGTCCTCATCAAAACTTTCTATTTCAAGGTTATCTACAACTTTGGAAGCTTCTGACATAACCGCATCCTTCACACTATCAATAAAAACGTCATTCTTAACTTCACCAAACCATAGCGAAGCTGTTGCCTGGTCTACTTCGTTAGCTAAGTCCAACTTTTGCGTTTTAGGTATATATATTTACGTCACAATAATGCACAATACCATCCGCAATACAATCCTAAAGTAACCAAATCCACTTCTCCAGTATACACATCCAAGTATTAGTTCTAAGTTATTGAAACAGATGGCAAAGTAATGCCTCCAAAAAGCTAGCAATATGTGAAAACTGAAAACGTTACTAATTTTACAGCTGCCGGCTTTGGTGGTGTAGTTGTTAGCGTACTTGCCTTCAGATCCAAGGGACGTGGGATTAAACCCGGCCGAGATCGATGACATTGACAGGCAGAATTCATTGTAAGGGTGTACAATAAGCCTATGATAGCTGCAGTACTTACAGATGCTTGGAATACCGCCGCATAGATCTTGTTCTTTCAAATACAATACTATACCATTTCACAGCTTTTTAATGCCATCACATTTCTAAGACGGTAAATGAGGATACCTTAAGTGAATAATTCCCTATCGTTGTAAACGTAAAATAAACCACAAGAAAACATAGATTGGGGTGCATTTTGCACCGCTTTGGCCTGGTGAAGTTAATAAACAATATTGGTATATCTATGAAGTAGTTGTTGACAACAGTAGCATAGCGCATAAATCACCTGCGTGAATAGTTGGTGCGTATGGCATGTTTGATCCTTATTCACTTAGCTTTCATTCGGGAGGTAATCAGCTCGCAAAGGTGGCCTTGTATAGGCCTACGCAGAATTATTATTATTACAAACGTTACATCAATGCCACGATGGAATCGGAAGACTTTTACGCGGGGGATTTACCAATTAAGATTTAACTCTCTCCATCGCATATAGGGCTGAGGGCAATGTCCCCACGCGACTCCTGTGGATAGCACAGTAAGGACATAGTCCAGTTACAGGCTCCCTCTAGAATATTAGCGCACCAGAATATATGTATAATTGTAGTAACGAATCTATAATTACGATTGGCTGTAGATAAATCAGCTGGCCCGTAGCTGAGTTTCAGCTCCCGTTCGAATCATCACCAAGGCGGAGAGGAGTAGAAGACCCCATGTGAGAACAACTGCTTAATATTCATTCACAGATCAGTAAGTTTGTTTCGCTATTTCTTGTGTCACTTGCTTGCCACTGCCAGTGAGTTCTCACCACATCTGTTGTTTGTTTATCCAGGTACCGCATAAATAAAATGCAGAAACTTTACCATTCTGAATAATGAAATTCTTTATATTCGCTCGTATGGCCAGCTCTAGCAAATTACAATACTATAACACAATTAAAGCAATTTTTAACCCTGCAGTACTGGCGCCCTTTTTTATGACACGGTTACTGGCGCTGGGTCTCTCAGACCCAAACGATATATTATTGATTTTTGGAACAATGATTATGCAATAATTGTTCATTTACAATATACATCAGAGCTATAAGTCATTTAGATATTTTAATTAGAAAACGAACACATTTATTTTATTTTTTCCAAATTATATAGCAAAAATTACAATCATGAATTATCTTGCTATACTGAAATATTGAAAATATATATAAATATTTTTTTTAGTTAACGCAAATACTTAGTAAAAAAAACAAACATAATTAAAAGATAGAAACATAATATTGTCATTCTTCATTGTTTAAAAATTTCATAACATAGCATAGTATGAAATTTAGCGTGCGATAGATATAGAAATTTCTTACAATTTGCACCATAATATCGCGTCTTGCTGTCTTTTTTGCAAAATTGGCATCTTTTTCTGGCCCCTTCAGCAATTGGTGCAATAGGAGTTGATATCCCAGTTACTTCCTGTAGTCTTCGTGTTAACGGCCGATGCAAATTTGTTAGAGCCGACCTTCTAATATGTTTTTCACTTAGAGCTAACGCAAGAGCCCTTAGGTAAGATCTTTTTGGAGTATTGTCTGTAGGATTATTTCCCGAATATATTATTTGAGAATTTATTCCAGCGATGTGCAACGTCTTTGCCGGCTTGGCTATCGCTTTGGCACCGTGGTGGCTTATAACGATGTTCTGTTGTCTGGTTATAACATTTTTGGGTGGCCTATGCTTTTTCAAAATAGTTTTACCATTTTTTGCAATAAATGAAGAAATCTTAGGTATTTTGCTGGGAGTTTCTTCCTTTTCCTCACTACATGCTTCCTGCTCAGTATCAGTATCAACATCTCTTGGTTCAACAAAATCAATTTCATCAGTGTCCGATTCATCAACTTCTTCTTCGGAATCTGTAGCAATTTCTTCCAACAAGCGTTGTAAGCGTGCTTGTTCCGCTTCAAAACTCATTATCTAAATAACAATAAATAATTTACAAACAAATTTACTAATATTTAGATTTTGGTACTTACAATACGCGAAAATTGATTTCTACAACACTGTGAATTTGCTATAAGAAACTAACGTGAGTACTGGCGTCGGGTCTCTGAGACTTCACAGGCACGTAAAAATAATACAAACAACAACAATACCCCCCTCCGGTGAGGAAAGTGTACTAAACTCATATTTAGGAAGGTACTGTAAAGGCGGTTGCACAGTTTACAACAAATATTTTATAGGGGGGGAAATTAAATCCGGCAAGTCTGTTAGACCCGGCGCCAGTACTGCAGGGTTAACCCTTCTTCTACGAAAAGTAAAGAAATTGCGTATGTGAATTGTTTGCGGTGAGGTCCAAAGGCAGTATCACAACCTGCGACCACTTTAACCCTTAAGATAGTTAGTAAGATGATGCACTAGGTGCACGCTTTAGGTGCTCACCGAGGCACCAGAGTAGCAACGTGTTAGCGTAGGTTGCCGATCAGCCATCAAACTGTTGACGGTGCGGATCATTACTTAACTTTGAGTACTGTTAGAGTATATTTCTCCAAATTATTTCACAAAAGCAAAATTTTTCAAATTTTCCTTTATAAGAAAAGTAAATATTGTAAATGCGCCCATTTGAGAATAATAAATCCCCTTATAATTTATAGTGCTAGTTTTGGCCATAAAGTTTTATTTTACGACTACCGCGAGGTTTGCTACGTCATGAAAATGCATGTTAAATTTCCCATACCTATGGAAATTGATTTAGTGTTAAAATTGTTAGTTTTTGCAGGAAAACTTTCTCTGTTAGTAAATATTTTTAATAGAAAACCACACATAACATGTTTCTGATTTTAGGAACAATTGTTAATCGTTTCTGTTTACTGCTCATAATTAAGCAGAAGTTACTCCTTTTCATCGATTAAAGTTTTTATATGCGAAAGGTAATGCAGCTTATAACTACACTAATAAATTATATCTGTGCATAGAATATAAATCACGATTTTATAGCTACCTCCAAATGCACATAACTACTATTGTAGCTAGAACTTCACGGAATAAAGTAAGTTTCAAACTATAAACTAGTGAAAAATCCAGGCGAAGCTTTCCAACCCGAGATAATAATATTTATCAGTCAAGGCAGAGGGAGAGGAAAGCACTTGCCTCATCTAAATATCGCTGCGGTTAAAAATGGAATTTAAAATTTCCTCCTGTTACTGATAAGCGGCTGGGGGCCCGAGGGCTCAAACGGTCCGAGCGTCAAGCAGTCGGAGGTTTCAATGTGGACTCGAGAGGGCGCAGAATCTAATATATAAAAAATAAGAAATCAAAAGAAAATGAGTTAATTTTAAATAGGAAATTAGTAACAGCTTTTTTCGAAGGGTAAACATTTATTTTAGTAGATTATAAACAAATATCGTTTGAATCTGCAACTTTAGGAGAACTGCAGTAGCTTGAATACAACAAAGACAAAGGAAACTGAAAACAAATCTAACAAGATTTAAGTAATATTGTCCAATAATAATGTCGGAAAACGTGCTTCCTCCGAAAAGTTATTTTCCAATGTAAATTTATTTATTTAATATGTTTTAGAAAACTCTGAACAAATAACCCCCGAGTCCGAAACTATGGAAATCCAACACGAAGCAGAGTATACAACATTATAAGTTAAATTACAGATGCAACAATAAAAGCACCAGAAACCAAAAAGTCTAGCAAATCGGAAGTCAGAAATAGTAGACCCGTTGGTAACAGCAGACATGTTGCTCCCTGACATTTAAGTTGAAGCCTAAACGGGACGACTGAAAAGCTTCCAAAGCCAAATGGGTACGTCTGGTATATAGATGACAGGGCTTCTACAAAGCAGAGCCGAGCAATTCTATTTGTATAAACCTAGGCCGATATGCCACAATGGTTGAAACTGAAGTTCCTATGAAAATAGGAAAATCTACATCATGATTGATAGTCCGATTGCATTTAAAGCACTCAGAAGATACTAACTGGTTTATGGTTGCCATGGGAGCCTGACAAAACTAAGACATTTGAAGTGGATACTAGCGCATCAGGAAATCTATAAAAATGAAGAAGCAGACAAGGTAGCCAAAACTGGTAGAGCAGAACAGCTAATATGTTCAGAGCTAACCTTTCAAGTTGCGTCTTCCACTGCTAGGGATCCAAGTAGTAGCTAGGAAACAATCACCCCACATACTCGAAGGGGCAAACAAAAATGAGACATTAAGGTTTTTAATCGGGCTACCATAAAAAACGGCAGATAAACTGCTTCCTTAGAAAAGCAGGGATTCAACAAGAATTGTTGTATGAACCAATACCAATACATGAAAGTATGTGCAGAAAACCCTATATGTACGTTCGGTGAAGAAGACGAAACGTCACTTCATTGATTACACCTTAACAAATGAGATTCTAAACTTCTTTAAAGGTACAAGATTGCCACTTTAAAGACAAAAATCTGGGTGCACAATAAGTCTTAAAGGTCACAGTGCAGAGAACGGGACTATCTCCCCAGGGAGAAAAATAACTAGCAAAAGAAAAAATCATAAAGATTTATTTCAGTAATTAATATGCAAATATCGTCACAATCTAAATCAATGACAAACTCGAAAGGTCGTGACGCTACTACATACCAAACAAGATAGAAAAAAGCATAAAAGTTTGGTACACGTTAAATGCCATAACCTTGGTAACAATACCTTCCTTGGAAAGGCAAACACAATAATGAGATATTTTCGGTTGATTATCAAGTATCTTCAGCATGCAATTACTTGGGAAATTTCACAAGGTGCTGAAGCTAGAATATACTAAACGAAAAAAGGAATCATTAACAATTTCTTAAACGTCTAATATCAAATATCGGTAGCCGTAGTTTGCTCCAAAACAAAAATAATAAATGCTTATTCTAAGAAACCAAACTATAAATTGTCTCTTCGATCTCAAACATTCTTCTTCCTTTTTCGAGTTCTCAGGTTACTATACAATAAACAATAAACAGAAAACAAGGAAGCATAGCAAATGTAAGCTGTAAATAACAAATAGTAGTACCCTTGGTAACCGTTGCTCGGAAGATTAAAATAGTTTTATTTTAGGAAAATTATTGGTAAATGTCTGTCTGATTCGAAATATTGGAAATCTAAAATGCCGTTACAGATATTACACAACTAGCGAAAAACAAGTGAGGATAACAATCTAGTAAACTTTAAATAACAAATACCATGGACAATAACAGTAACCGCAGGTTCCTCCCAACGGTTAATTTCAAAACTGAAATTATTAGACCATTATTTTTGGAAAAGTATGAGCAAATATTGACGAACAGAAGTCAGTGGGACTTGGAGATACTGGCATGGACAGTGAACGAAATAAAATCTAGTGAATTTCAAATATTAAATACCAATGGCAATGTCAGTAACCGTAGCTTCAAATATCAGTAGTTTTGATAAAACTGTCTGGGTCAGACAAAATTGTTGGGCGACCCAATATTAAGCGGTATATACAAAGAAAAAACAACTCAAATAATCTAGCAAACTAACAAATATCAGTAGTGATTCCAATAACGGTAGCTTCATGGGGAAGATTATTTTGAAATGTGAAATTAACAAAAGGTTTGTTTAGGCAGCGGAATCTGAAAACATGTGGGATCCCCAGAAGATAATATACAATAAATAGAAAATAAGAAACCAATTAGAATGTTAAATAAAAATAACAGTACTTTTGCTAATAATTTCGCACTTGAAAAGGTTATTACTGTCTGAAACAATTTTTTGGATCCGACTGAAGCATCGGGAGATCCAATATGACGCAAAACTAGAATATAATAAATACAGGAAGATATGTGAGAAGAGATTTAATTTAGGAAAACTATGAGCAAATGATGCATTTGGTGGCAGTTCATTTAGCATAGCGCTCGCTTTCTAGGTCAGTGGTTCTCAAAATGTGGGGCGCGCGTCCTGGGGGGGGGGGCGCCCAAACTGTAGAAGGGGGCGTCGAATAAATGAACAAGACATCAAAAATAATTTTTTACATTTTTATCACAACGAGCATTATAACTAAAATTAAAATAAAACATTTCTAAGGCATAGAGCTAATGCCTGCTTTAAAATACACAGCCTGTCCAGGTATGGTTATATTCGAGATAGACACTCTGAGCTCCTCTTCTATTTGAAGCTTGTTTCTATATTTAGACTTTAAGGCAGCTATAGAGGAAAAACCAATTTCGTAAAGGTAAGAAGTAGGAAAAGGTAACAGTATCCGAAACGCTTCTGCTTTAATAAGAGAATAGTTACAAGACAGTTCACTCCAGAAATTTGTTGATGACTTAATAACAAAATTTGATTTTTCTGCGACACTTGAAGAAAGATCTATCAGTTGTTCTTCTTCTTGCAGAGACAGGTCGGTAAGTTTACTTTCAAATGGATTTATTTCCCAATTCCAGTCACTCAATTTAATGTCTTCTTCGGCGAAAGGTATTTGCTGAAAGTAGTGCTCAACTTTTTCAAATGACCATCCACTGTCTTTAGCAACAAGTTTTTAGGATTCTCTTCCGGCAGGTAACTCTGGATAAATCCACACATTGCGGGAAACTTCTCAAAGAAATTGTCTTTAATTTGTTATTTCACAACTATATTCTCTTACAAAGAGAAGATTAATTGAAGATTAAGTAAATTAGGTTTTCCGAATTTGTCTACTAAGTAGGAGAGCTTCATTAGAAATAAATAGTCGTAGAATTTTTCCGCATGCTTAAGCCTCCTGGCTCAAGAATATCGCTACTTTATTTCTCAGTTCGTAGACGCGGTTGAACACCATACCGCGTGACAACCATCTGGATGAAGAATAAAACAACAATGATATATGTTCAGCTCCCATATCTTCACAAAGAGCAGCGAAAATCCTTGATTTTAGAGGTTTGGTTTTATATTTACATTAATAACTACTACCAAACAATATTTAGGCCAGAACTTAGCGATTTTGATGCTAAAGCTTTCCGATTAATCATGCGGTGTGTCCAGACTACTCCTGGAGATTCCTTCTTCACAAGTGCTTGTAAACTGTTACATCTACCAGACACGGGTTGAGCTCCATCGGTGCAAATTTCAATACAATCCTTCCACTGCAAGTTTGCGTTTACAATAGCGTCATTTGTAATTCTGAACAACTCGGTAGCAGTTGCTCTTCCTTGTGTAGACTTGCAAAATAGCAAGTCTGCAACTATTGCAACTTCATGACAGAATCTAATATAGAAAATCAAATAATAATTGTTACTACTGTCTGTTGCGTCATCATGTTGTATGATGCCAATAAAGATTTGTCATTTACTGTAAGAGCTTCGTTTAAATTTGTCTTCTGTTTCCCTAAAGATCTAAGTTTCTCTGCAAAAAATTCACGGCGCTTATCGACATATTTGTGCAAAGTTTCTAAGTGCCTCTTCAATTTATTGGGATTCATGCAGCCAAAATGTTGGGGTAAATAACACATTGAGGTTTCTCTTCAACACTTCTTTCAATTCTTGTAATACCAAAGTTTACATAAGCTTGGTCATATTTTCGTTTTTTTGATTGTATACCAGGATTAGCACTGATCCTGGGCGTTTCTGATGAAATAGAAGCTTCTCCACCCTTAAGTTTACGTTTGCCTCCAATTAAAAGTCTATCCATATTTACTAAACGTGTACGTAATTTTTTTTATTTTACGTAGTGTCAGCAATCAGAATACATATGATATTCTATAAGCTACTTTGATATATTCACATATGGCATGATGAGGGTCCCTCCAGTGAGGGGTCCTCTTTAGTGGTAATCAGTGGGCCACCAACGTCTTTTGAGTCTTCTGATGACCTGGTGATGTGGGAGCTCGTTTAATAGAGGATTGTAGTGAGCTGTAATTTTTTCGACATGTTTTAGTGTTCTATCTTGTATAACTTCTGTTAATAGCGGAATGCTGAGATCTTCGTGCAGCATTTGGTTTGTTATGTACCACGGCGCATTGGTTATTGTTCTTAGGATTTTTGATTGGCTTCTTAGTATAATGGCGATGTTTGATTTGTTGGCACGGCCCCAAAGTTCCACTCCATAGGTCCATATGGGCTTGATGATGGTTTTATATATCAGAAGCTTGTTGTCCAAAGATAGGGGTGATGTTCGTCCAATTAACCAATACAGGTTTTTATGCCTTAGTTCTGTGTAGTTAGTGTACGTAAATATACAATAATTTTTTTCAGCGTTTGAACTCTCTTATGTAACACAGTCAGTATAACGATACAACTAACAACTGACGCTCTGTCGCTGCTTTTATAGTCGCGTATTTTCAATCCAGAAAGTTGGAGACGTATCGGTATCTGCCGCGAACATTCGGGTAACAGTAGATCAGGTGATAACGCAACGCGACTGCACCACACCGGCAGTGTAGCCAATACAGCCTAATTGAGTTAAATAAGTTCTGCGTATTTGGTGATTCTCATCTATCTTGTATTATACATGGGGCGCAGAATTATTCAAGGTAAAAAGGGGGGGCGAAATACGAAAGTTTGGGAACAGCTGTTCTAGGAAAATATTGATGTACCTGTCATTCGATAAACTGTAATATGTAATATGATCTTGATCTATTTAACATACACACACACACACACCTTTCATTTAAACATTTTTATATTTCACATACAGTTGTTACAGTTGTAAGCTGCGAAAATTTCGGTTCAAACTGCCACCATTATCAATTATATACAAAACAAGGAAATAAACACAATTTGAATAATTGATTTACGTAAATCGAATTTACCTGTCAAACTAATACAAAATAGCAAATGTCAAGCACAAAACAATGTACATTAATTACAAAGAACATGATCATTTTAATAAATAATAATGACAATGATTATAATAACCGTTTTTTTACAAAGCGTCCCTTAATCTATCGTACAATACGCAACTACTTAAAATGTGTCTTATACAAACAAGTCACACATTATTTGCTGTATAGGTATTTGCAAGCTATCACCTGCGAAATACTTACGCTGCCACTTTTATTTTGCAGAGGTCTCTCTTTTGGCATACAACAGAGAGATTTTTGCTTAAACGGCTTTATGTATTTCTTCTTCTTTCTTAATGACAGTAGAAAATCATACGAAGAACCGCTTCCAAAGTGTCATCACCATCTGCATATTACATATTTATATTGAATACACACCCTCATTTTTTCTAACTTTGGTGCTAAAAAAGGAGAATTTTATTGAAAGTAAACGCCATAAATACACAATATGAACGTATTTATTCCAGCGCCTCTCTGCGGGGCAATTAGCTGATTACCTGATATGTAAACATTAAAAGCTACTGGTCGTGCGTCATTATTTCACCTGCATTTCTATTTTCCCCAATTGACGAAGTAAATTTATATATGTCATCGTTTACCTTCTGGTACGACTACATCTATAGTTAATTAGAAAAACATATGACTTACACCAATTTTATGTGCGAGGTCAGACAATCAATTTCGCAAAATTAATAAGAACATCAATACTGTTGGAGTAGATTCCGTCCTAACCAACATATACCATCGAACTAGTTCTGGATTTTTGAGTGCTAGCATGGTTTATACGTCCCTAAAATGCGGCATTCTCACGAACTGCTTTAAATTCGAGAATAAGAACCTAGAAGTTGCAACCAGGCTGTTTACCCGACAACCAATTTCTTGGAATAGTACTTGTGTGCAATATAATACGAGGATTGTTCGATAACTACGTGGCTTAACACAGAGATGGCGCGAATTCGAAGGAATCGTCTTTACCATTCTGTAGAACTATCCTTTATTAGATTAAATATGACAGTACAGAGTGATCTGTCAATTAGTCTGTTTTTGACAGTACGCCAAAGTGAACGTCTCGTGTGATTTGGTAAAAATGGAAAAAACTGAGTTGAGAGCAGTGATAAAGTACTTTCATTTGAAAGGCTTAACACCAACCGAAATCAAAGCAGAGCTGGATTCAACACCATTGGAATCCGCTCCTTCATTTTCAATGGTTTAAAACTGGGTTACCGAATTTAAGCGTGGTCGTGTGAGCACAAATGATGAACCCCGTAGTGGACGTCCAAAAACTGCTACTACCACGGATATGATTGAAAAAGTCCACCGTTTCGTATTGGATGACCGTCGAGTAAAAGTGCGCGAGACAGCAGACATAGTGGGTATCTCAAATGACAGTGTGCACAGAATTTTAACTGAATAATTGGAAATGAAAAAATACACCGCGCGTTGGGTGCCGCGGTTGCGCGGTGTTTTTCGCGACCTTTTGGCACGTTTACGCCATAATCCGAAGGATTTTTTGCGCCGTCTCATAACCGTCGATGAAACCTGGGTCCACCATTATACTCCCGAAACCAAAGAACAGTCCAAACAATGGATACACAAAGGTTCTCCGCCACCAAAGAAGGCAAAAACGCATTTGTCAGCAGGAAAGGTTATGGCAACCGAATTTTGATATTCTCATAGAATTATTTTGGTCGACTGCTTAGAAAAGGGTAAAACAATAAATGGCGAGTATTATGCCAATTTGTTGCAACAACTTAACGACAAAATCAAAGAGGAACGGCCTCATTTGGTAAAGAAAAAAGTGCTTTTGCATCAAGATAACACACCTGCCCACAAGTCTGCGATTGCAATGGCCAAAATTCATGAATTGGGATTTGAATTAGTGCCCCATTCGCCCTATACCCCAGATTTGGCTCCCAGCGATTATCATCTGTTACCAAACCTAAAAAAATGGCTCTGCGGTAAGAGATTTTCGTCTAATTCCGAGGTAATCGCTGCTATAAATAGCTATTTCGAAGACTTGGATTCATCGACCTACAATGAAGGCATTGCTAATTTGGAATATCGTTGGAATAAGTGTGTTGAGCGAGCAGGAGACTATATTATATAATAAAATAAAATGTTTTTTGTCGAAAAAACTTGCGTTTTCTTTGTTAGGCCACGTAGTTATCGAACCATCCGCGTAATGTAATTACCCAATTTATTTTATTATTGGAGCTGTATGTTCAATAAGCCTCCTGTGTTCTCCTAAAAGCACTGTGTCTCTATTTTATTAAAAGAGTTGTGTATTCCCAAATTATCATTATGTGTAGGTGTGTGATCATAAATGGCACTGTATGTACGTAAATGTCTGTATGCCTCTAACTTATTGAGCGAGTTGGGTGTTGCCATTTAAAAACTAAAATTGTGTTCCTGGCAAAGAACTGTAGGCCCCTAATTTCGCGACAAAATTGTATGTTTCTAGATTACCTTTAGATCTGTGTGCATAGTAATGTTCCTGTGTGCATCTAAAGGCCCGTATGCGCCTAATTTATTGAGACAGTTGTTTGTTACTGTTTTACTATAACTGCATGTCCAGCAATTGTATTGTGTGCACCTAAATAACCTAACTGTAAGCATTTGTAAGACTTGTAAGTCGTCACTATTAAAGCTGTGTGCTCAGATACGTTAAGGTGTATACCTAAATAATCGCTTGCCCCTAATTTATTGAGAGACCTAATGGTTACTATTTTATTCGAATAGTTGTTTTCTTAGAAATGGTACTGTATATATCTTAAGGCTTGTATGCCCCTAATTTATTGAGGGAACTGCTGAGTTCTATTTGATTCTAATAGTTGTATGCTTAATAATGGTACTGTGTATTCCTAAATGATGTAAGAACGTAAGTGGGGAATATTGTGAAAGACGTGTGTTGATGTTTTATTATTATCCCTGTGCCGTCAATAATGTTACTGTGTGTATCTGAAAGGTTGTACGCCCTAGTTTAACTCGAAACTTATTATGTTGCCATTTTGTGATTAGATCTGTATGCTCAGTAATGGTACTCTGTTTACTTAGGTAGCTGTGGGTCCCCAATTTACTGTGAGAGTACCTAACTAAATACTACGCTGTATGTTTATTAGCTAATTCTTTCAGCTGTATACTTGTTGGTGGTGCATTACACTCTGCGAAGGAGTTGTTTAGTCACCCCGTATGGTTATTAGGCAATTCCAAAGTGTCTATTGGGTGTTCCACATTTAAGGAGTTGGTTTAGTTGCAATCTTATTGACAGGGTCAACGGGACCTGATAAGTAAACCTCTCCTTCAATATATTCCTAATCGATTAATGTTGTGAACTAGATTTACATGTACGATAAGGCTAAAATTCACCTTCGATCATATACAAGAACTTAGGAAGGTAAGGATGTAGAATGAGATAACGAAGTGTATTTCGTGAGAGACATGCAGAATGCTTGAGTCTGCTACTCAAGGTTTTATTATTTAGGTTTATATCGTACTTCTAACAAACTTCGTATGGTTGAGAATTTTAATAACGAAAAAGCTTTAAGATGAGGAATAGTTCAATTAAATATATTTAACTGATTTGTTATAAGATGTAATAATGCTCGGAATTACATCCAACACAATGATGCTTTTGCAGATAATCGTAAATCTGTGCAAATTTTCCAAATACCACTTCAATGCATAAATCGGTTCAAACGCTCCAATTTAGTAGCTTCCTGAATCAGTCCATCTAGCTACACTCTGTTTTGTTTGAAGTTTGATTAATGGTTCAGTATCGTGTATCAAACCCCTTCGCAAAATATAGATCTCAAAATATCTGACAAACCTGTGGTATCACAGTTGTAGTTGTACCGATCGGGCATTAATAGTTGTTAGAAACGTAAATGTAATATAATAATTTTTGTTAACTGTGACAAACAAGACATCGTTACATATTTACTTATAAATAATCAGAAATAACGATTTTAGGTTTACACAGGGCGTACTTTGTAACTATATAGAAACTGTAGGTTGATATACTTTTTCAGGATTGCAGATATAAAATCAATTACATTAAATACTCAAAACTGGCTTTAGCATCCACTGTAACTGCAGTTAATTACTGGAAAGTATACTCTTTGCATTACCACGTTCCACCACACAAATATAAATGTAATGTATTCGTTAATTATAAGTAAAGGGGCGTCGTTATACATTTTTATTAATATTTAAAAATAACGAGTTTATGCTTATACGTACAGTAGGTCCTGCGTCGCTGTATAGAAAATGTTAGCAGATATGCTGTTTCAGCATTCATATACATCGCGTAAATGTAGATAATTACTGTGAATTACACAGCTTGCATTTCAAAGCTCCAATAACTAAATATAATTGTAACATAATTATTCTTTTCCAACTGTAAGAAAAAAGGCATCGATATGTAAATATATATATCTCCTTATTAATAATTACAAATACATAATAAGTTTTTGCTTAAATAGGAAGTCCTTCGTGGCTACTTAAAAAATGTTAGTTGATATGCTGTCGTAGATCACGTTCTAAAGATATTACATAAAACAGCTATAAACTCCATTATATTTAATACTGCACATCTGCTTTTGCACTTCTCTAACTGTAGATAATTACAGTGAATTACACTCTTTGCATTTCGAAGCTCGAACAGCCAATTATAACATAATTATTCTCCTTCACTTGTAAAACAGAATGCATCAATATATATATATATATATATATATATATATACATAAGTTTTGTATCATGTGGCACCCACTATACCTAATGACCACATGGCACCCTGTGTATATATTTTAATTATACAAGGTGATATTCTGGCACCATTACATAAAGCTACAAAGTGGCACCAAACTGTATAAAAATAACGTTAATGACGGTAAAACAGGCACCCAGCGTAGTTGCCAATGTGAGGCAGATATATACATGCGCAAATGTTGTATCAAATTGGTGTCCCCGAAAATATTTACAATGTTTTCTTTTGGAAGCAGTCGCCAGTTTGCATTTAAATATTCCAACTTGTTGGCTTTATACCTAGCTATCTATGAGAATTTATGAATAGCACTTTTTAAATGTAATGGCCGTTTCTCTGAAAGAATTTCATAATACGAGACCGGATTCAAGATCAAGTTGACCTTCTTGCCTCAAGTCACATCATGATATATGATATAATCTGTCATTTGAACGTTCGACAAAGTTAATTTTGGCAAATGTTGTAGATTGTAAATCTTGATATTACTTTGTAGCTTCTTCTTAGCGTGCTTTATTTCGTACGAGACGTAGCGATCTTCTTTCGTATGCCTGGGTAGCTCGTTTTTAGAGTGCCACAGACATAGAGGACCTACAGCATAACGTAGGTTCGGAAACCACGCAAAGTGTAAACACTTCTACTGGAAGGAAGATTTACTATGCCAATTTGCATTTGCCTTGCAAGGGAGAACAGCCGTTAAAGATCCGATGTTCCGATCCTGGGAATTGAACCCAGCACCTTCAGCGTAGAAGTCTAACGTGCTAACCTCTAGCCCACGATCGCCTTTGTAGCGTAACTGAACCCATAAACTTAATATAAAAATCAGCAAATTATGTCGGAGTTATGGATGAATTTTCCTAAACGGCAGTACAAACTCGTAATATTTTAGTTTAAAGCATCGTAATTTTGACAGTGTACATAATATAACAATAAAATCGATTAACTGAAAGAATATTGCATTTAAATGTGATTAACTCTATGAATGGTGTACATTTCTCATAAGAATGCATTACGAATTAAAAAGGAGAGGAACAATAAGTGGAAAACGTCTAATTTTGATATATTGGTAATCTCGCCATCTACTAGGTCGCTGCGAAATCCTTTTGTGAAACAATAATTTCTACTTTGCAAATTCAAAAAATAAACTATTAAAAGGAAGTTCCTAGTTTCAAAGTAATTCGAATAGTGTTAGTGAGAATTGTAAAATTCATGCCGGCTTCGGGGTGCCCGGTGAATCCCCAAGTTATCGTCCGCGTCATAGTGTATTTTGCTTCCGCTACTAAGCTATACCAAACCAGGGACGCTGTATGATGTCCAAATTCAAGCAGCAGCAAAACAACCTCAACAAAATCAATATCCACAATTACATCAACAATAACCAGAATATAACATTATAAGTTATAACCCTCCTGCAACAACAAAATGCTTACCTACAACAACAAAATATACAGTTACAGCAGCAAATAGAAAAACAACAACAAGCCATATTGGAATTGAAACTAGAAATCAGACTGCTTGGAGAAGAGATGAACCATGCAAAACCCAAACAATAATGGCTCAATTATACAAAACAGCATTATGGAACGCAAACGGCGTCACAAGTCACAAATGTGAAATAGAATTAATTCTAGCCCTACATAAAATCGATATTTTACTTATATCCCATCTAACATCTAGCACCAGCTTCAAAATACTGCATTACATAACATACAACACAGCTCATCCCAACGCAGAGCGAAAGGCCAGACCCGGTGCAGCAGTTATAATACGACATGGTATTAAGCACCATACCCTGGATAAAGTTGAAGAAACATATCTCCAGGCAGCAAGCGTAGTTATAGAAGATAGGCATGGCCCACTGATAGTAACCATTTACTCTGAAACAAAGGAAAAGGAGCAGGCAGCAAAACTGCAATATCAAAAAAATTTGTCATTTTACAAAGAATTAATAAATGCAGATTAATCTATTGTAAGGCTTTCACTCAACACGACGGAAGAACTGGAAACCGAAGTACAAAAATTCACTGAACTTATACAAGAAGCTGCCTCGGACGCAACTTCAGCTCAAAAATTACAGAAGCAAAAAACAACCCGCTATCCAATAAACATTTGGGGAAAATAGTAGAAAAATTAAGACTTCGGAAAATCTGGCAAACGTCAAGACATCCACAGGATAAAATTAACTATAATCGAGCAGTCAGACAACTGAAAGAATTCCTAACAGAACTCGAGAACAACTCATTCCAGGAATACCTTGAAAGTCTGACACCATCAGCTGACACCGAACACTGGCAAGCAACACGGAAATTGAAATAACCGAGAGTACACATACCACCCATACGAAAACCAAAGGGTGGATAGGCCAACACTGATAAAGAAAAGGCTAACACTTTTGCTAATGCGCTTAAGAAGATGAAGAAAATGAAATTCAAATGTCCTTGGTAACATCAAATGAAGTAAGAGACATAATCACGAAAGACTTAAATGCAAAGAAAGCGCTCCCAACCGCAGAATACCAAATTGCTGGGAGTTCACTTATGTTTTCAACAAACTGCGTTTGACTGGTACAGTTCCTAGCAGTTGTATTGCTTATGAACGTGCAAATGTACAGAATTTGAAAGAAATAGAAGACATTCTTCAGTTAGTAGAACATAGTTCTTCAAAAAGTACAAGAAGAATTTCTACGCGAATCGGTGTTCCACAACAGGATTGCGAACATTACATTTTCATGGCTTGTACCCTTTTCATCTACAACGTGTACATCACCTTCATACAGGAGATGAAGCCAGACGCTTGAAATTTTGTAGGTGGGTAATTGCTAATCGCGGAGTAATTTCATCAACATTGTTCACTGACGCAAATTTCACTCGTAACGCTATCAACAATAGCCGTAACTCACATCGGTGGTCAGAAGAAAATCCTCATGCCACTGTTGAAACGAATTATCAACATCGCTTGTCGTGTTCATTGGCCACCTAGGTCGCCAGATCTTACCCCTTTAGATTTTTGTTTATGGGGTTTGATGAAAAGCGAAATATACAAAGAAAGAGTAAACACAAGAGACGAATTGGTCGCTCGCATTATGAATAGTGCTGTTCGCATAAACGAACAAACTCAGAAGAGCTACACACACTTATGCCGATAGAGTTAGAAGGTGTATTGAAGTCGATGGTGGTATTTTTGAGCATTTGCTTTAAACTGTTATTGTTTTGTTTTATTTTGTTGTAAATAAATGCAATAAATTAGTGATTAGCTTTCCTCAATCAAAACAGATACCATCTGTAATTATTGAGAATTGGACATATGTTTACATGAACTTTTTTACTCAACATAGTCCCTACTAACACCCCGTAAAATATTTACTATTCGTCGTGGATCACCCTGTATAATCAATAAAATCTTTTAGACTTTTAGAACTGCATGCAGCTTAGGATAACGAATATTATGTTTAATTTAAAATTATTCACTCTATAACATATAATATAGAGATTAAGGCTCACTGGAGTATATTTCTTTCAGGTCATTATTTTTAGTTCAAAAAAATTCTAAATATTAGGTATCTAATAAATCGCATTGTAAACAATAAAACAATAAAAAACTAAGCTATTTCTACTTCCCGGTTCCATAACCAACACGTTATAAACTACTTACTGATTAAGTGTCAATTCAATGTCAAAAAATGAAAGTTGATACGTTTGTGCAAAACGATTGCTAGGGAACAGATGCTTTATTGTTTTGTCGGACACAAACAACCAAAATAATTTACAGCCAAATAAATTCACTAATGTGCTGTGTGAGATCGAGACACTAGCATAACATGTACCCAATGAAAAAAATGCATGTTGTTTTTATGGGCTACAAAAACATGGTGTTTTGTTTTATTTGAGAAAACCTTAATTTTTTAATAAATATTGTTGAATTTTGTACTATTTGCTCAATAAATCAAAAGTGCTTACCAATAGCCATAAGGATGTACATACAAAAAATGTTCTTATTTAATTCTACATAACATCGTTGAGAAAGTTGAGAAAAATAACTTTAAAGTTCACAAAATGTGAAAATTAATTTTGAACACCCTGTACATGGTGGCTCTACGATATTTAGAAAAGAGCACCCTACAACCTCCTGCAATAAGGTCTTTACTTAATTTCGACTTCAAAGCTGCGGCCGCTGAAGTGGTGAAATGTTAAGTGGAGTAATGTAAAATTAAATTTTGAAAAAAAATTTATTACGTCTACACCAGACATTAGATGGTGCTAATATTTTAGATATGAATAAACATCCCAAGAGAAGTGTTAAATATGCAAAAATATTCAGGGCATTCCATTTAAAAAATTACCTTAAGCGTGCCACACTTATTGTAACTACCTGTATATTTGAAAATAATTTTTATGTATGCGCATTGACCCACAGTTTACATCTGCATTAGAAAGTTTTCTTTTATCTGTTACGGTATACGAGCTATCGAACTCCCACGCACTATTGCCCCACCCTGTATAAAAAATACTCCTAACACATTTTGTATTTTTAAATAAAAATAAACAATGCAAAAAATTTTAAATGACGCTCAATCGTAAAGTATTTACAACAGATTTCAAAGTTAGAAAATCGAAGCCCAAAGGGTCTCGTATTTCCAACTGTTTCTCGATCTGTTATACGCGAATTACCGATCTTGGAGCGTAATATACTATAGCGGTGTTGCCAAATCGTGGGTGCCGGAAAATACAACCCATGACAAGGTGCCACATTTACAACAAATAAATAATTTTATATACGTGTATATAACAAAGCGACCTCTATGATAAAATCAACGAACTAAACTGTATATCCCAGAGTAATGGGTGTCAATATGGCTCCCGACCTATTTTTTGTTAAACGAGGTTACTGACCTTTTCGAAGCCTAGGACGAATTTATACACACGAAACACTGTGGCACCCAAAGCCGGGTGCCTCTTGGTATTTTTGGGTGCCATAATAGCAATGAGTATGCGGTTTGGGTGTCTCAATGACATTTTTTATGTATATATATATATATATATATATATATTGCTGTGATAAATCATGCTACAGGGTTCAATAATATTAATCTATGCTGAAAGATTATTAACATGCATTAAATTTATTGCAGAATGTTGGTAGTAGGTTAGTTAATAAATAAAGACTCCGAATAGTACAGCAATATATACAGGGTGCCCATTTTATCGTGTAACGTGTTGCCTACTCTGAATAATCGAGGCGTTACACGATAAAATGGGCACCCTGTATGTATGATGATTGTAAAAAATGGTATATACCTGTTCATACGCCCTACATAATTATCTTCAAACCAATCGAGGAGTGGTTGGAGCTCCGCAGGTAAAGCATTGGCAAGAACATCAATAGCTTCGTCCAAATTTGCAATGGGCACAAATGCTAAAGAAGTTACCATCCTGGCACTCAGAGCAAATTGTGGATCGTTTTTATATTCCCTAAGCAGTCCCCTTGCACCCAAATTCTTCCTCATGTTTTGAGCTAAATGGAAGAAACATCCGTTGATGTCCACACCTGGGAAGCAATCTTTCATGGCGGAAAATGCTGCCTGTTCAAAATCGCAGTGAATTGCTACAGGTTGCAAATTTGGAATCCAACCCTTAATTAACTCAAACATACGGTTGTATGTGGCTCGTTGTTTGTTCGGTAGTAAGGCATAAAATATTGGATGCACGCCATTATTTTTAACAGCCAGTATAGTGTACACTTGGGAAAATAATGGTGGTGCTATTGAAAACGTCCCATCAGCGTACCACGTAGTTGTTTGTAAATATTGAAGCCAGCTTGGCCTTCCAAAAATTAAAATCCTATTCGGCCCTTCTTCGCTATCTGCCAATAGAAAATTTTCTTGAATACCAAGTTGTACTTCGTAAATTTTGTAGGACTCTGGTAATATTAACTGGTCAAGATTCGCAGGGTTTGGAGGTGCAGCTTGAATCGCATTACGTTTTCGTCTAACTAATTTCCTTAAGGCGCAATTGTTTGGAAGTTTAGCTTGAGCAGCTTGTGTTGTATTCGTCATACATTCGTTGATGACCTATAACAATAAATTGAATAATGCTTAGTTGAAATGTAGAGTATAGGTAAATAAATGCAAATTTTTATACGCAAATGTTGTGATCTTCAGTTGCAAAAAATGAATTAAAAATTAAAAATTACCTGAATTGTCCCTTCTGTTGTTTCTCCAGCACGTTTCTTCACTTTCGTAACTACTTGCGCAACTTCCACATCAGCTGCCGAGGAGTCGTGAGTGTGCATGTTGAGTTCTTTAATAATTTCACCATTTCTAGTGTGAATTCTTGCCTTGCACAGTTGTCTTCGCTCACATCTCCAAAACTTAACACCAATATCCCTTTTACTAAAAGTGTCGAACACATAAATAAAACCATTTGAAGCAAATTTCTCCTTTCCCCTTTCAGACAAAATTGTTCCGTCCATTATTATAAATTCTTACTGTCACGAAAAATTTGCAGATACTAAAAGGTCCTAACGAAATTGTTTGGATTTATATTAAATGAAGGGGGTGGAGTTGGGATTTCTTAAAAAAATTATTAGAAAGACCAGGAATTGTATCTTATGCTGTGGTGTAATGCGCTCCTTACGGCCGCTTATCACTAATCTGCTCATTAGGGTTGATCCTTCTACAATGGGCCTACTATAATTACTTTGTTTTGAAATAGAAAGAGTATGCAAACACAATTTCTTAGGAATATAATTTATTTAGAATAACCACAAACTTGATTGCTTAAGTTACTTAACGGGAGGGTGCTTAAGTTACTTTTAAGATTAGAGTAAAATTATAAAACACTAAAGAAAACTATGTAATCTAAAAGTTGCATGCATGTTCTAAGTTAAAATATTTCAAACTTTATTCCGACGGCGAATCGGCGACGGCCAATCGGCGACGGCGAATCGGGCCGACGGCGAGTTGTACCTACGGCGAATCGGCGACGGCGAAACGGCGGCGGCCAATCGGCGACGGCGAATTGTCCCATTCCCAACATTTCCTGCTGCTGGTGCTGGTTCTCGCCACCCTCACGTCGCCGTTGACACAATCGTCTAACATCCTCTACAAATATTGAAGGAAAAATTTTTAAATACTCAAGTAAATATGTAGATTTTAACGTGTAATTTGGAGTCGCTGAGAATGTAGAATAGCTGCACATCGATTGACCGCAAAACAAAATATCTTCGTTTGAGGGTTGGTGATGGTGACGTCCGCCTGTTTGTGTGATGCTAACCACTGAACGCAGACATTGATTATAAAAATCGTCAAACATCATTAGTTTTAGACGCTTTATGTGCGCTTTTATGAGAGTACTTAAATTGAATAGTTTAAACAATGATGCTGTGCTTAACAACACTCTCTTGAAGCTATCTGCACCAATCGAAACGCATTTCACACGATTTTGCACTTTGAATTCTATGGTAAATTTGGTGTTGTTATTGTGGGTGGAAAGTAAACCAATTTCAGTGCGATTTTCAATCTTATTAGCATCCACAAAGTTATGGAAGCTTCGAGCTTGTAATTCAAGTTGAAAAGCTGTTAGAATTTTCCAATCATTTTCGTATAGAATGCGCTCGGCACAGTATGAGCACATACACATGCAGCCGATTTTTACAACCACGCGATGTCCCTGGATGGGTATAAAACCAACCTCCAAATTATGCATGTGACCACATGGCTTGTTACGATCCTCTTCGTCGTCGCTTAAAAAATACTGAGAACTTCCTAGTAACTTGGTTAGCGGCGGTTTAGGTTCATAATCTGGAGATGGCATCGCAGGAGGAGGTTCATCGTCATCTTCATCGTCGTCGTCGTCTATAATAATCTCTTCTTCATCTTCCTCATAGTCGACGACTGGAGTATTCAAGTAAAACTGGCTAGCTGTAAATATTGAAAAAATGTAAAAATTATAAAATATAAAACATTTCAAATTAATACCTTCATAATTATCAGCCTGATATCCATAATTTGAATAATCTTCTTCTTGTTGTTGTTGCTGTTCTACTTTTACCAGATTATCTGTTTTTATGCTACTTCTGGTCCGAGGACGATGACACAAATCGATGGGCTGCTCGTCTGAATTCATGCTGATGATCCCGGTTGCAGAGCTCAACTGATGCATTTATTCGAGATTTTTGTTTGAATTAACCATTATTATTAAAGCCAGCGCAATCAAGAGTTTGAGAGTTCACTGACATTTCACAGACAAGTTTCAACAAGTTTAATCGCCTCTAAACTTTTTATAATGAATATATGCTATATGCTCCGTGGGTTTCTCTTCCTCTTGATTCACTCTGTTATTAATTGTTTTTAGTGGGAATCTCTCTAATTTCTTGCTCTTCTTGAACGCATCTGCTTCTTTCTTCGGTGATTTATTCTCTTGCTCTTGTCTTTTCTTTGTGTAAATAGATTCTTCAATACTTCCAACGCTGTTTTCGTTCCAGACATTGGCCTTTTTGTTGATTCTAGTTATCTTCGTGCCCGCTGCTTAAATTAGTTTCCCTGCTTACGCGTGCCTTACTTATGTTACACCTCTGGCGGCCTTCCCGCGTCGCCGGTTGTTTACAGCGCGTTTGACCTTCCCGCGCGTCTTCTGCGCTGCTGATGCCGGTTTCGCGTTATCTCTTCGCCTAAATAATTAATAATTTCCACTTATATGTCCTTTATCCTTGTGAATTAAACTCTCACTGTGAACTCTCCTATCTTCTACTTTCATTTAACACGCTTTCCACTTTTATAACTTTAATTTAACACTGCATAACCACTTTAGTATTCCATGCGTGACAGAGCCGTGATTACGGGTTTCGCGTCGACGCTTTTCCTATCAGATTATATTATATAAGTATTTTTAATACTTGTATACCTCTATATCACTTTACATTGGATGATTTCTACTTTATTATAAAGTAAAAGGCATATGATATTTGCATGTTTTCTTTATTTTACACAAATATCACATTACAATATCATTTTTATTAATCCAAGATGCCTTGTTGATGCCAAGCCGCTTGACCAAGTAAGAATTTCTACGCCGTTGTAATACCTTCTCAACCAAATACAGTCAAGTTCCCTTCTTTTCAACAGTTCATGTTCATAGTGTAACGAAGTTTCCGGGAAGCAACCGTTCCAGAATTTGATAATTAAATGCTAGGTCGCTTTAGTTCCGAAAAGAGGCGTCTCCGACAGTGCAATTGGAGTTCTAAATTGTTTTCCCCCACGCACTCATCATCGCGTTCGAACACACTCCGGAGAAAGGCGTAGAGAAAGGGAACCTTATATATATATACACAGGATCCTCGCATAAATTTGTTAACTTGGAGTCGAACTCCATCCGAGAAGGAAATCCGCCGAGAATAAAACTACCAGTCCGCCAGAGAAGAAAGCAAACCGAAAGTAGAATAAAATGGACAGTTGTAAATCCACCCCAAGGACAATGGTCAAGGCCATTGTTCAAGGCTAAAGTCATTGTTCAAGGCCAATGCCATTGTTGAAGGCCAAGACCAAGGTCATTGTTCCAGAGCAAGACCATTAGTCAAGGTCAAGGAGAAGGAGAAGACCATAATGCGACGCCAAGGCCAGATCTTTGCAATTTAGAATGGGAAACAGGAATAACAGAAAAAAACGACACACAAATATAAATTGCAGTTATTAAATGCGGTATAGCTAACAGATAGTAAAATAGAAATAGTAATTAACACAAGTTATTATTATAATTAATCGACCAGCTTATTACAAAATATGAAACACGTACACAAAATAATCAATAAAACAAAACCTAGCATTGCAGTAGATATACAGCAGGAATTGTCCGTATGTTCAACAACCTTCTTTAACACACTTGGTTCAGCATAATTGTTTACCAATTGGTATCTACAACATATGCAGCAAAATGGAACTTTACCTTGAACGCTAGAAAGCCATTATCCGTAAAATTCCCAACTGGTAATTGAAATACAGGAGTTTCAGCCAGGAAAGTATTTTATTTATTTTATACCAAGTTGTTGTGTTATTCACAAAGCGGCCCTAGGTAATCGATGCAAAATCTCAATGTGGTGGTTGGGTCACATATACAATCCCATCATAAACAGCTGCGAGAGCGACTAAAAATTTGATAGGTAACATGTTGACCCGGTGGAAATAAAGTTGCGAATGAGGAAGCGTTGGAGTAAGCAAGCGGTTTTGTAATTGCAGATGGGCATCTAGCGAATTTTGGAACGTCATGTTCTAAATGCAACTTGCCAAATCTTTCGAAAGTTTCTACCCACAAGTTGCGTAGTGCTGGAAAACGGTCCGCGCAAATTCGAATGTGGGGATTTTTAGTATACAGATGCAATTTATTGTAGCGAAAGAATCCAATCTCAACTTGAAAACATTTGGTCAATACAGTATTAAGCGGATGTGAAATGCTGGGGAAGGGAAAGCTCAGTTCAGGATTGACACTTGGCAGTTCGTCGAACTTATATGTGTAAGTAATCTAAAATAATTAAAGAGGTGATTCCTCAATCAATTTTATGGAGAAAAGTTCATATGAACATACATGCTCAGGGCTTTAGTTTTCAAGATTCAATGTGTTGAAAATTTCAATTTATTTGAAATTTATTTAATATATTGGACGACATGTGAGATATTGATTTAAAATTTAGTACACATATATCTTTTGCCAACAACAACTGTGCTAGAATACCTTGACGGAAAATGATGTACATGGTGGTTTATTTTTAAGGTTCATGAAGATGTCTTGCCTTATGAAAACGAGCCTCTGCATCTTCAAGCATACTATAAATGGCTCTATCCGCGACGTATAGGAATAACGTCTTGCTGGTTCGAGCACACTAAGAAGCTGCGGTCGAGTGTAGGTAGGAATGACCTTGAAGGAAAAAGAAGAACTGGTTATAAGAGGCTGCATAGGACAATCCAGTTATGAGCGTTGTAAAAATGTTGCCCGTTGGTAATATTTGTTTTGAGTGCGTCGATTTGTTAAGGAAGAATCCTGCAAAACGATTAAACTTCCCCGCGTTTAAACGAACAAAACAAGAATGCATTCTTAAACTTATTAAGACACCTGAAAAAAAGCGAACGCGGCAACAATTAAGAATGCAGGCATCGTTCGACCCGACTGGAGTTGCGATGATTTTATCTCTTATTGGTGCGTAGTATCAGATGACCACAAGGAATACTATCTGTCGAATAAGTTTCTAGAAAAGTGGCTAAAATATGGTTGTATATCCTTCCGAGATGTTGGACACTCGTAAGGCTGCACCTATATTATGAGCTGCGGTTCCTATGATGATAAATTACTTTTAAATATGTGCTGTGCTGTAGTGAATGAAAGGAAATGTCGTTTGGAAAACTTGTACTTGCCTTATGCAAAATTTGATAACACGCACTTCTATAAAGTAACTATTAACAATTGTATATTAGATGGGGCTACGGGCTATAATACATATTTTGAAAAGTGTAATGGTGGTACTAAGGGAAACTTGATTATGTTGAAGCAGTTACAAAAACTGGGAGTTGAAGGTATTGATTTCCCACTATATGAATAATAAATATCACTTTTGTAAAATGTAAAATTGTAGTTTGTAAAATGTGTGTATCATAAAGTATTACATTAAAAAGGGACTGCCCAAAACGCCGACTCCCATTCCGCCGACCGTGTCCAAAACGCCGAATGGTGTTGTTGACCAAAACGCCGACTCATGTCCAAAACGCCGTATGGTGCTGAACGATGTCACATCGTCCGTGAACATGGCGTCGGCGCCGAATATGAATCTAAATTTGTATTTCGGCGGAGTCGAATTGTCACCCGTCGGGAGCAGGTAAAATTTTTTAGGGTCGAATTGTCACCCGGGTCATTCCGAATTGTCACCCGGGCTCGTTTTACCACCCACAGCAACCCCATTCATCCGCACTAAGCACGCATATATTAAATAAAGTTAAATACCAAATTAATGAAGAAGACACGCAGTAAGTATTTGGAAACTTATTTATTTATTTAAAAAAAATACAACTATACATGTATGATACATACATACAATAAAGTTACATGAATTAAACTATTTTGCAACTTTGAATCGGTATGATACTGCCTTAACAAATTCAATTACAGTAATTTTTTTACTTTTTAACAAATCAATTTTACTGTCTAAAAACTGTTTTCTTTTTAGCACAGCCGCGTCACAAATATTTCTTACTTTTTCTGTGCTTTTTTGTTTTATATAAGAATCTATTTGAAAATTTAATAATATATAGATAAACTGGTGTATATTCGGATGTGCGCTATAAAAACATGAATTAAATTTACTGTGGAAGGACTCACATGCGTTTGTGGTTCGTTGCAAAGATGACGAGTGTTCTGCCCACATATGGGGGGGAAACAACGCGTCTTCTGCTATATAGTTATCAACTACATAATCAGAAAATTTTTTGACGCCTTTACTTTCTGGCTGAAAGGAGGAAAAGTCTATGGCAAAACAGTCACCAACATCTTCTGGATCCAGAAACGGCAATCCAAAAACATAGGTTAAATATTTAGAAATTATGCTATCCTTGTCTTTGTACTCCGCAGAGAGCCCCACTTCTTGAATTTTTCTCCACCTAATAAGGGAAAACCTTAACGTTATTACGATTTTATCTATAAATGAATGTTTCACTTACCACGACTGGCCCAAATGAAAACACGCCTTTTATAATCGCATTTGGCAAAACTTCTTTGATACCCTTATGTATAGCGATCTCAAAATCTACTGTCACAATAGCTGGCGTAAAGTGAAGTCCCAATTTTTGACATTCTTCTTTTAAATAAATAAACTCGGCCTTCGAGTCAGCTCCATGTCAGATGATGATGATGATGATGATGATGATGCGGTTTTATAAGTTGCCCCTAATTTATTTGGCAGCAAGAAAAATACGAGAGGGACGTAGTGGTTAGATTGTAGTCCGTGAACAGTAAACATTTGAAGGAAAAACTTAGGACTGTATTGGAATGTTCCATCGACGTATATAGGTAGTACTTAACTTTGACAAAAACCGAAGATTCGTGTCGCAAGAAAACATTACTATATTTTTTTCTTCGTCGTTTTTTAATAGGAAGTTTTCTTCTTTGTTTGTTTTAATAGGCCGTTCGGTTAAAAACTGATGAACCTCCGCAATTGTTTTTGGAATTTTTGGCATAACTGCCCTTCGAGCACAATACATATTTTTTCTGATTCGTTGCACAGCAGAAACCGTGAGAGTATCAACATCGTTAGTTTTTAATTCTTTATGTATTATTTTCATTGGCCGTTCACATAAGTCTTCAACTGCTTTACGTTTTAAGGTATTGCTTAAAATTTGCCGGTTTAACAGTTCACCACCTTTTTTCTCGTGATTGTGGTTTAATGATGTATCAATTACAATTATATTTTCACCTTCCGTTTTAACAAACGCTTTGCACAACGTTTTTCGATTAGCACAAATCCACTGTTTAACCGTTCCACCAGACAACGTTTTTTGAAAACAAAACTTAAATCCGTCTAACACCAACATATCTTTTCCTTTTTCACTCTTAATAAGCTGCACAGAATTCATTTTTAGTTGTTACTTGAAAAACAAGACAAATAAAACTGAAGTAACAAGAATGTTTGTAAAACCAAGAAAACTTCTGAGAAGGCAAGGGTGGATTTTCATGCAATCTTATTGGTCCAATTTGTTATGATGACATACTCAACTTATCTAAAATCCTTTAATAGTAACTTGACTTATCTAATCTATAATCCGTCTACCTGGTACTTCGGGTCATTGGGTGACAATTCGAACAGCAAATTTTCGTTACCCGGATTAAAAACTGACCGCGGGTGACAATTCATCCCCGGCCTAACCTTCATACTCAAATAATTGACAACTATAGTGACGTTTGTTTCTGATTTTTAGTTGTCGGTATAGTTGGTTGCATACACAATAGGCGAAATTGACGCGTTTCTTTTAAAAGTATACATAGGCTGTGTATACTAAAAAGAAAAATTCCCTGTATATATTACACATTGTTGGTAAATAATTTAACAATACAGTGTTTCCTAATAATAACACGTACGACACGGGTTGCTAGAGGTAGCGATACCTTGTTTGTTTGTTTTTTTACTTAACGTCGGCCAATTTCTGTTATTATGGCTAACCACCGACGCCAGGGAGCGATCCTACTACACCTGGAAATTTGGCCTGTTTGAGGGTTCTTTTGACGTGCTCAAAAACACTTGGACACGGTGCCTACGATTTTACTTCCTATCCGAGAAGAAGAGCCGTTTTAGAGTTTTTTACCGCTCAGAAAAAAACCACCGACCTCGGCGTCCGAATTCGAACCCAGGACAGCTGCGTGATAGGCATACGGCCAACCTATCCGAGCTACCGGCGCCGGTACACGGTAGCGATACCTAGCAAAAGCGTTGCTGTTGCTAGGTAACCGGTTTCCGTAGTCTAGTGGTTGGCTGATTGGGCAAGATCTAGGAAATGGACTTCCAAGCTTCTCTCTCTTTTATACTTTATCCTAACTATGAATTTTGCCTATATGAGATAGTTTCAATATCAGTAGGGGTTTTTAACGTGTCATCCATCACAATGGTACAGGAGCCACGGTTTTACATCTCATCCCATAGAAAGTCTCACTTTTAAATTTTACCGTTTCGAAAGAATCTCGCCAATCTCTCAACTAGGTTGTTATTTGCGTCTCTTGGATCGATAGGCAAGTATGCTAACTACTAGACCTCCAAGGCGGGTAGTCCAGTCCAGCAACCTACTTCTAAATCCAACTGTGGTTGGTTCGAATCCGGTTGAGGTTGGAGAACTGTTTGATTAGGGAGAAAATCTGAAAGTAGGTCTTCTGTCGGAGAACAGGGAAAACAGTAGGTTCCAGAACACTGCGATGTATTGCACATAAAAATCTCTACTAGATAGTAATGTGCTGTAACACGTTGAAACGACAAAAAATTGAAAATAATTGAGGTTCTTTTAAACCAAATAGTAAATAGTTAGTATTAATAATACCAATATCACTTTTATTTTGTCAGTAACAGCATCAATTAATACTACTAATAAGTATATCAATATTGTGTTTGATTATTAGGGAGTCGTAAAATAAGATTTCTTGTAATTCTAATATTGGCCACAGCTAAACTTATATCGTTTCAAATTCTTGGAAAATCACTATTGTTGTTTATGATTTTATAAGAAATAATAAGCCGTGCTTTTTTTCTCTGATATTTAACCGATTTACCTTAAATATTTGCAGCGGCATACGAAACATTATGATTGAAATTGGGAACATCCCAAATATCTTGAAATATAAAAATCGTAATCCTTCGAATACTGCCACTGTTGCCGTTTATATATTTTCTATATTGATTGAATTATCACATACCAACGTTAAATTTTTAACAGGCGGTAGCAGTTGAGGTTGTGCTGTGAACAATTCGTGCTACAGGTGGAATTCGTCCTGTGAATTGATGAAGAAACAAATATAAACGTGCTTCAGATATTTGCAGAGAATAGCCGTAAAATCAAATATTATGTACACGTTTTCGTCTACATTTTAAACATTCAAGTACTCATGAACATAATGTTAAATCGTATAATAAATTGTTGAATACAATGCGATATTTTCCATTTCCCTTCATTTTAATATAACTCGGAGAAATCGTAGTTTCAATTCTTGAATGTTTAATGGTTTCTGGGCAAATATTAATCAGTTTTTCTTACCCGAGGTAGCTCGTATCAGCAAAAGTATTTTTTAATTTGCTTCTTGGAAATGCCTTTTCTTAGGAAAGTCTCTTTTAATCAGCGTTATATTAGTGTATAACTTCCCTTTGTAGAAGTTTAATTGATATAATTAACATTGCCCGGATTTTTAATTTGTTTCTGCTAATACATTCTCTTTGAATTTAAAACTGAACAAAGAAAATTTCCATTAGTCCAGAAATTTATTAAATGGCTTCCTAACTTGGCGAGGGTGAATAGCGCGGTATTGCCGTCAATCTGCCGTCAACATTCTCCATTTTAATTAAAAAGTATCCATACCCTATTTTTTTGATTCATTTTTCCTTTAGTATTCCTACAACAACAAGAAAATCGAATTGCCCTAACTTGAGTATATCCTAAGTTATCAGGCTTAAGACACTGATTAATTGCTTTAACTACGATATAATTGTCGCGTTACACAAAGTTCTCCAGAAAGGAGAAGGCAGTTGGTAAAAAGGTAAGATAGCTAAGTGTAAGGTAGATTTAGTTCCTTATAATAAATTACTTTTGTTGGTTTATGAACCTTTATTTGCTATACTTTAAATGAGATTAATTGGTGAATATTATAAACAATATTAGGAACTAATAAATCGAACTATTGGCTATCGCAATACTTACAAAGAGATACTAATCATACACTATTCAAGCAACAACTACTCATGTAAAGGTTTTACCATGGTACATTTTAATAACTTTTTACTTTACGTCATCAAAATTACTTTCCTGTAGAACCAACCACTGGGTCTTACCTTCAATTTACGCTAAATACATCATTTACTAGAATTAATTCAAAAGATATGGAATTACCAAAACTCGAAAAAACACAAGTTTAAGCAAGGTATCATAAAGGGTATAATAACGTACATGGCCCTCAACCAATCACAATTAAGCTACACGTTCTATTTTTAACGTTCGGAACATTGTGGATTCTTCTTACTCTATTGTGTGTATTGTTAAATGAATGGAACCCAAAGTGAGAAGATCAGACGAAGTTGAAAATCGATTGGAAAGATGTAAAACGCTAAGGACAGGATTCGCCGGCAGCAACATAATCTCAAATCATCTGTTTAGGTTTTTCTGTGTCGCACATATACTTTAGTGTGTAACACAAAAAAAAAAACTATTGTGCCCCTAAATAGCCTATTGCCAGAAAAAATTTATTAATGTGATCTGCAATAGCTTATTATAATAGTACTGATAATTTGATGTTAGGTCTGAGGCGCACGTTGAATCCGGCCACGAATATTTGTCAAGGTTCGTTGCCTTGCATCTCCCACAATCCTGGTTTGTTAATTTGTGTATGGGACAGAGTGAGAATTGTATACTCGCTGTATGTGCAGATTTAAAAGAGCAACGCAAAAATCAATTGTGGTTAGTTATTATAACTCACTGGGAGCTATATACATGGTCCCATCTGAGATATTGAGATGTTTAAATTAAAAATTCACTATTTTCTTATTGGGATTACAATGAATAATGTATTGAAAGTATTACTTTCACACTACTATCCCAATTGTGCAGAGATGGGATTTAGCTGCTTGCCTTTCCAGCCATTTAAATGTATTTCATAACTTGCGAAAAGCTTTTAGTACGCAAAAATAATTGTTTCAAACCAGGAAATGTTGTTTGAGTAATTATAATTGTTAGAATTGCTCTATCTGAATTTAAATTAGTAAGTTTGCCTCGTAGACACTATGTACCTACCCTTATGCCACAAGACGAAAATTCATTTGTATGCAATTAAAACACAAATCAGGACGACAGTCATGCACCTTCATTGTTGGAACACTGGCTGTGGATTTAACTGGGAGATAATTATACGCACTTGAAATGCGTCACCAGAAAATGTCAACACCAGCGCTTGAAGCCTAGCATTCAGAAATTAGTTTAAAATAAATCTATAATTTTAAAGTAAATAATGGAATGCTCAGTGTAGTCGGCACTGTATTAGAGTATTGATTTTTAGACGCTATTTTTCTATAGGTATGTAAACATACTTTATGCTGCAGCACTAAGTAAAATGTTAATTATGACAGAGATTTTCTGTTTAAAGTAGAAATAAATAAGTTTATTTTATTATTTCGTATAATCCTCTAAATATGATTTTAACATTATGCCCTGTACATCCACATTTGGTTGCGTACATTCATGTTTAATGTATATAAATTCACTTTTCAAATATTCAAGCATTGTGTGGATGTAATGTGTTGCAAGCGGTATTATTTCTCTAACATAGGTAGGTACTTTATGCAACACAATACCCCAAATATATTATATATATTGTATTGTAGTTCACATACTAAATTCTCGTATTTCTATGGGAAAACATAAAAATAGTAGTCTTAAAAATTGAATCTAGGATATATGATCGCGAATGATTTGTTAATAAATTCTGTATTGATGGACTTAATCTATGTTCGAGAATTTCATCAATGCGACTCCAAATAGTTAATATGGGCATGTGTAGCATATTATAAACTTAATTCGTTCAATAGCTGCCAATCAAAATGTAAAGCATTCAGGATTTTCGCTATTAGGCGTTTCACAGACGTTAAGGTTTAGAATGTATACTATTCGGTCGGAAAGATTAACGCCAACTAAGCCGAGGATGTATGAATATTCTATTCATTTGTTGCCCCAAATTATCCTATCCTGGTTATAATAAACACCAAATCCGTAATACCTTTCTAGGGTAGCCGGAATACAAAGGCGCAAGCACGTTATACTCTGAATTTACATCTCTCTTAAAAAACGTGAAACATTTTAATATCTGTTCTCTTTGTATTTCAGTTAAATTAGCTAAACACGGAACTTAGCTTTTCTGTTGCAATGCAAATTGAATTTTCGGAATTCTTCCAAAGAAACAAAAGTAATTTCATCATGAACATAACTTTTTTTTTAATTTTCTTGAAACGGCCGATTTAGCGTATACAGCAGAAACTTTGAAATTATCGAGATGAAAATATGCTAGATTGCTTCTTCGTATCAATCTCTCAATGTAACATTTTTACAAACAAGGTAAAGAATTGAAGTTATAAAAGTTTTGCAACAAAAATGAAAATAGAAAGAAACTTCTGGTACTTCACCAAATTAAAGTGGATGAAACGTTTGCTTGTTTTTTTAATAAACAAATAGTAGCAACTTTACAGTCTTTTCGAATGTACCTCGATAAAAAATAAAATTAAATATTTAAAGGGTATATAGTACGATCAAAAACATGTTGAATAGTCTTATCTAATTGCGGTCCCCAAACCAATGATTGGTTGATGAGCAATTCTCTGTTTCAGTTTGTATTACGATTTAATGCTAAAAAATCACACAAGCTCCCTACTTAACTTCTATAAACTGATGCTTGGAACTGCTTACACGGTTCAGTGTATGCAGACTTGCAAATAATCCTGCCTAATTGTAACATTAAATTGAGTAAGACTGTTTCGGGCATTTTTGAAAGAGAGCTGAGATGTAGAGCCTGCGTCGACATAGGGAGAGGCCATTTTGATTTCTTTAAAAATTGGAAATAAAACAATTCCTTGTGTTTTTATCGTTAAATATGAATAAACTGTGGAACAAGAAATCGTTTATACGAGGGATGTTCTCTTTCTGCTGAACCTAGTAAAGTAATACACAATTGATTGTCAAAACACATTTATTTATAATTTTTCAAGGTATTCCTCCACAGTCAATACATTTTTGCATCCGTGAAAACCAATCTTCAAAACATTTTCTCCAATCTTCCCGCGTTAGGCTATTCACTTCATTTTTAAATGCGTCAACCGTTTCTTCGGCCGACGTAAAAGGTAAACCCCGTAGCTTATTCTGTATACCCGGAAATCAGTAATCAGTAATCATTAGGTGCTAGGTATAGAATATACGGCGAATGACCCATTATTTCAATGTTTTGGGCATTCAAATACTCAGTCGTTCGAGCAGCAGTCTACGACCGAGCGATATCTGGATGCAAGATGATCCTTCCTCTTGGACGTTTTTCGCCAACATTTTGGAGAACTTGAGGCAAACAAACTGTAGTGTACCATTCAGCACTAAAAGTACGACGATCCTCCAGTGCTACAGTGGAAGCATGTCCAGTAATTCCAAAAAATGTGGCGACCATCTTTTTGTTTCGGCTTTTTTCACGAACAACTTTTGTTGGGGCCAACTCGTTCTCAAAGACCCAAACTACCGACTGTTGCTTTCTTTCGGGATCATAGCAGTATACCACGATTCATCACCTGTACTAAAGTTGTATACCAAATGATGGGACGATCCATTGTCAAAGCGATCCAGTGTAGATCTGGACCACGCCATACGGTTTTCTTTTTTAACTGGAGTCAATTGTTGGAAATCCAACGGGCACAAAGCTTACGTACCATCAAATGTTTGTGTAAAATGGTGTTAATTGCTTTCACAGCAATCTTTAAAGTTATTTGAATACTCCTAACAGTAACATGCCGGTCTTCTTCAATTATGTTTCGTACAAGACTAATATTCTTTTCGATAACTGCCGTTTTTGGCTTAGGACCTCGAAAGTTGTCATGTAAGGAAAGTAGACCACGTTGAAATTTATTATACCACCGCTTAACGCTAGCTAAGGAACACTAGTCGTGTCACCAAACACTCGATTCATCTCCTCAAAACATTCTTTACAGCTTAAGCCACGCGTGAATTTGTAAAAAATCACAGCTCGATAATGCTCTTTATTCAATTCCATGATTTCTTGGGAATTACTTTAAGATTATGTATTTTAAAAACCTTCAAGTATATTTGACAACGTTCACTATAATTAAACTTCGAAACAATTACATCAAAATATCAAGCAAAATTTGTTTCAAAATATCACAGCCTGCTAGATAGGCTCAGCGGAAAGAGAACAGCCCTCGTATCTCGCATTCAGTTGGTTTGGAGACTCATATTAATCAATGTTTTGATTATAATACATAATATTCCTTTCAATTATTTTTTAAATAGCCTGTATAAATGTTAGTGAGATAACAAGAAAGTAAAACAAATATTAATTAAAAAAAATTTCGAATGCATCATAACAGATGAGGTGATATTTCTGAAAATGATAAAGAAACATATTTATGAATTCCTATTACTCCGACGTAAAAGTACATTGCGCTCTAATGCAAATTCCCCCCTACACATTACATACACACACAATAACTTTGAATGGTGCATTAGGTATAATAGTGCTAGTGGCAACATTTTGTGGAGTGATGTCATTACGACTAATACGACCAGCGCCACATGGTGACAATCGCCCGTTTTTGTACAATGCACTAACCTAATTGCATTGCACGTAAGAAGGTGTGAAGGTGCTTCGGTTTTTCCATTCCGTTAATGGAAATGGCGTTTCTTTAGGAAAAAAAACTTACTTCGTTAGATATATAAAATATCATATTAATAGTTTCCTCTCAATCCTGCGGTTTAAAGATTACCGGTATTGTCTGTTTAACGAAACTTAATGAGCGAAAAGAATTTATGGAATGCAATTTTGTGCATACTCTTTGAAAGTCGCGGCATAAATTACCGCACTGTACTACAATTTTTATTTATTAATACTGGCAAAAGCGTTACCTACTATTTCTTTGGTCAGTTGGAATTACACAACAATTATCAAAAATGGTGGAGATTGAATTTAGAAGCGCACAATACATATAATTTTCCTAGGAAAATTGTTGTTAATTGATATCAGGCATACCATTACATTCTCAGGAGTTAAAGGTATGCAGGTTGTATTTTTGTTTTTCAACAAACATTAAATTTAGATTTTTCATTTAAATAATATTATTACGCTTGTGGTAGAAGGTTATAGAGGGTGATTCTAAACAGGTGAAAATCTTTAACCGCTTATTGCTGAGGTTATTTAACCTCTAAATCATCTAATTTATTTATTTTTGTTTTCGGCGCCGTTACGTAGATATGGCGCGTCAAAGTATTTTTATTACTTCAGTAAATTGTAAATAACATTTTTGTTTCTTGTCCAATTTTAATAAACTTTGTTGTTTTGGAAAACTAACAGTCTAAGTTTAATTTCCAGTCAATGAAAATGTACAGTTGTATATACAAAGCGAATGAAATCTGACCCACACATCTATGCATTTTTCTTAAATGCCTGAATTTCATATAATGTATTCATATGCTACAATTTTATTCATGTGATGCGGGTGTAATATGGCGAAATATGTGTTTTATAGAACTTATTTACTGTTTTCTTCAATTTCTCTCTTATTAAGAGATATTCAATTTTCAAAGCTTAACAGAACAGTTCTTGGAAATTTGATGTTATAAAATGTCAAACAATTTCAATCTTTGCCAAAAACGTAGGTATTGCTGTGAATATTATATTAGGCAGGCTATGCCTTTGTTAAGAGGCGGCCGTGGGCTAGAGGTTAGCGCGTTAGACTTCTACGCCGAAGGTCCTGGGTTCAATTCCCAGTACAGGAACATCGGATTTTTAACGGCCGTTCTCCCTCGCAAGGCAATGGCAAACCAGCGAGGTATTCTGCCTAGTATATCTTCTCTGGAGTAGAAGTGTTTACACTTCCCGTGGTTCGGAGCCCACGTTAAGCTGTAGGTCCTCTATGTCTGTGGTACTTTAAACGCGCAACACAGGCATAGGAGAGAAGATCGCTACGTCTCGTAAGAGATAAAGCACTCTAAGAAGAAGAAGATGCCTTTGTTGCTAGTAGTATGATTTCAGAAATATATAAACATATACAGTGCATTAAACTTCAATCTGGAAATGATTGCTATTTGACCCAAACCCGGTTGGTTCAATAATACGAGGATGGGTCATCAATTATTGTCCCTAACACAGAAGGCATTGACTGACAAATGAATTTTTTCGCGTGTTTATAAAAGCTATATTTTTTATATTATTTTGATGCTGGTAATTTTGTTGATATCGGAAAATTCATGACAAGGGCTATGATAAAACTCCCTTTTAACAAGGGTTTATTACCGCAGGAAATTTATAAAGACATGTCCAGACTGTTGAGTGATTCTACTCCATCATATCAAGTCATTATGAATGGGTGCCGGGATTTCAAATTAGGAAAGAAGTCGTGTCAAGATGCACCAGGTATTGGACCACCAAAAACTGTTATCACCCAAGAAAATATTGATTTGGTCCATGATATGGTACAGAGTGATTGGAGAATTACGGTTAAATATGTTGCTGAGACATGTGGCTTTTCCGTTGGAAGTTTTGGGAAAATATTGCATGAGAAATTGGAACGATGGATTCCGAAAATGTTGTCACCTTATCAGAAGCGGGCCAGGTTTCTCACTGCTGGGAGCAATTTGAGATTAGTGGATTTGGATAGATTTTCGGAAGGATTTGTAACTGTAGATGAAACTTGTGTTCATCACTTTGATTCAGAGTCCAAACGGCAGAGTATGGAATGGCGGTATAGTGTTTCCCGCCCTTACGAAAGTTCCGTGTGACTTCATCGGCTGGAATAGTAATAGCAACAGTGTTTTGGGATTCTGCGGGAGTTCTGCTTGTTGATTATTTACCACGTGATCATACAATAACAGGAGACGCAAAACCCATACCAAAAGTTCGTAAGACTATAAAGTAAAAAGAGCGTGGAATATTCAAATGCGACGTTCTGTTCTGTCGGGACAACGCTCCAGCTCACAAGAGCTGTGTTTTTACGGCTGCTATCCGCAATGTTGGATTTTAAATTTTAGAATAACCCCCATATTCGCCAAATCTGACCCCAAATGACTTCCACCTGTTCCTGAAATTGAAAGAACATCTTCGGGGAGAAAAAAAGTTGATTCAAATGTCTAAGTCATTTGCTTCTATATTAGGGACAATAAATGATGAACCATCCTCATAAATATCAGCTGACCGAACTTGCGGCTTCACCGCACGCTTAAGTTAAATTCTTTTAAAAATTGGTATATCAAGACATATTTTCAAAAAGCATATTAATGTATTTGTTGTGAGATGCTGATACCTTCCTTATGAAGCAATGCTATTAAAACAGTTTGAAATCGTAATGGTCAAAATTTATTTGTTGGTAAAACAGCATAATGATATTATTAATTGTTTTCGTAAGTGCTGCTTCAAACGGTTATTTTCATGTTGATTCAAAATGAAGTCATCAGTCAGTCAAAAATCATTATTGTTATCATAGATTTATGAACAAATAAAAAAGCACTTTGCAAAAGGCCCCGCCCGCCTAAACAGGGCCATGTGCTTAGATTATTTAAACCTTGGGGCGGACAAGGATTTTATCTTAATAAGACATTGTAGCTTGCATCTTCAGAGTGAATAGAACACTGAACTCAAATCCGGGAAGCGGAAGTATTTAAACCTCTTTGAGCCAGTCGGGCAGAACGACGGAGTTCTGGTTGACTGTCACCGTTGGGCAAAAACGGATACGGATCCATGATGCTTAGGAGTCCTTAGAGGATAAACTACTGGAATATAAGCTTCACTGAGTCTAAAACCATCCTCCCTGTTTATGTTGTTAGGTTGTTTCTCAATTTCAATTGCTTCACGTATGATACGAGGGAAGTAATGAGCCAATGAGGTACTCTAGTGAATGCCAGAGCATTGTCAAAGTTCATTTTATGCCCAGTTAAACAAGTACGTTCAGCCACCATAGATTTCGTGATGCGTTTATGTTTGCAATCACCTTTGTGCTCTCACAACCTTAACTCAATGGAACGACCAGTTTGTCCGTTGTAGTTTGAGTCACAAGAGCAAGAGATGTTGTAGATCCCGGCTGATTTTAAATTTGATATATGCTCCTTTGCGGATCTGAAACCGTTTCCCAAAGTTTCATTAGTTCTAAAAACTGTCTTTATGCTGTACCTTCTGAGAACTAAGAACTAAGAAATGCTTGTAAAGGCAGACTAGCTACATGTCGGTCCTTACCTGATAAGCTGGATGTAGTTCCCAAATGGCAACGCGGCCTAAGCTGAAAGTAAATTGTAATATTGACAGTTCGAGAAACTGCGAAATCCTCAAAGAATATATGGAAATGGTTATTGGTTTTGAGTAAAACTTCAATCATTGACGTTGACTCTGCGTGGAATGCTTTGCTACGACGCGGTTGCCATTGATTGTGTTCCATTAATACAAACAAGTTTTATAAAGCTAAGTTTCTTGTTAGTAATGAGTTTTATACTGGCCCAGTACATATTAAATGAACACGAATATGCGTTTTATGTAACGGATATGTAAAGTAGTTACTAAAAGTTAAGACAACTGAAACGGAAACTGAAAGGGTTACGAAGTTAATGTACTGATGCTTTACAGGTGTAATAAAACTTAAAGCTATATAGGATACCTTCTTCAGTGTTCTACTTTGTCAGACACCCTGCTGGTACAGTTTAGCTCTTTGAATTGCACAAAATGCAAAACGTAGTTCATTAAGGATTAATGACTGGCAAAGCTTCTCTTTCCAAGCTGGTTGAATCGAGACCACTACGAACTGCATTTTCATGAATGGCAATTATGGTAATTCGGATGATAAAACAAGAAAAAGCGCAGATTCGTACAATTATTTTTCCGCTTACAATGAATATGTAAACATAGATATTCTCTAGAGACTCGATTTAAAAAATTGTTACTGGTTAGGCTAGTCGTATCAACAATATCCATTTTCCTGGGGCGATATGTAAATAATGGAAATATCTCATTTCCGCAGTGCTGCTACTCTGATTGCTTCATATAACTTCCCTTCCTCCTACTAGAAACCAAATCAATGGATTGTAAATAAGGACCTGTCGAGTGAGCGGAAAAGTGAAAATTAATGTATCGATTTTCAGTATTCTCTCTCCACTGGTTTCTCAAGTTGTTTCTTTATTAGTTTTGTTGATAGTAAACTTGTAATAGATTTTCTTATTCCATTTTAAATTTCTTTCAGGGGGACTATGAGTTTCGCAGCATTTCCGTCGGTGACTTATGTGCTTGTTTTCAATTGAAAAAAAATCCAATAAGTTCTCTTTCTGTTGAAAGGTTAGAACTTACCGGAATGTTGTTTCAGTACTGCGGATTCCCTCGTCGATGCCATTTCTAAATGCGTTGCATTAAACATTAGGAAGGAGGCGCCAAAACATATTTCCTTCGCATGCAGATCGTTGCCCTTAGAACAAAAGACATTATGTTAATTGCCTGCAGACTGAGTTCTGAATCCCCGTGAAGCCTTATTTACTTCGGACTTCTGTCTGCTAATTTATTGTTCTGAAATTTTGTTGGGTGTGACGAACCAACGGCTGTTCTAAAACTCTTCTTAGGGAAACTAGTCAGCCGTAGCATCGTATTTAGACTGCTTCATAAATCTCGTGTTCGTCTTATCAAACACTCGCACCCTCTTCTTTATTGTTATGCATACAGTTTGACGGAGTAGTTGTGAATACGAATCCTGATCAGATTCATCTTCGATCACTTTTAATTCAGTTAGAAGTGTTAAATATACAGTGTACTTCTGTAATTGTTAATTGATGCAAACGAATTAATTTTCAGACACATTTTAAAGCCATTATTATCATCATTTTTAGTAAACCAATCAAACTGAAATATTACTTATCTAATCACAGATTATTTCCTTGAAAATAAAAAGAATTTGGTCTTGAACAAAATTATAATTGATTCATATTAGTTTGGTAAGTGTGAACAAGTGTTAATGTGTTTGCGATTATTATTCTTGCATTAATCGTCCAGAATAATTTGAGTCCTCTTTGCATATTTGGTACAATTTAGGTTTGCAAAACTACGTTGCTGCGCTCTGGACCACATTATACGTTAACAAGCAACAGTGTTTCGCATATACGATTAAAATTTAACTAAACGGAACTGTTGCTATTTTACTCCTGAAAAATAGGGTTACAAAAGAAAATATGACCATAAAATATATATTGTAAAGAACTTTTATTTCTGAAAGTCTGCGAATTTTTCTGTCCATGTATAGTTCTTTAAGGTAACTTTGTTATATACATTTTTCTGTCTCTGCATCTGAATTAAGTAGGCTGCACAACCACTGTGAAACACGGCAACTTATTTTAAGGTTAATATTGAAGAAAACTCTCCATGCTAATTAGTTTAAAAAGATAAAAATCTAGCAAGCGTTATACAGGCACTAGTCTGCAGAAAATATATTCAACTGCTTCAGATTATTCTGGGTTTATTTTTAAGTCTTCTTCGTATACCTGCATGTAAATTTGCTTGTTACGGAGAAATTTAAGATACAGAGAGTTAAAAGTAAATTATATTTCTAAGTTCTAACACGGTACAAAATATTTTATTACATCGATAATAAATAATAAACAGGCTTCCATACCTTAATAAAGCGCAAATTAATTTCAAAGTCACATAATTTATTACCCATCCTGCTTACCACAAATTGTATGTCTGTCTATTCCATAAACCATTAGCATAAATTTTCCGCTCAAAACTGCCCAAAAATGTTCGACTGTTTTCGTTTGAGGTACCTACATTAGAGGATTTCCCGCTGTTGGCAATTCTTTTTCGTTAATGCCGTTAATAGCCTTTACGTCTTAATAGTGGCCAGCAGCAGTTTTCTCTGCCACGTGTTTTTTCTTAGCGCTGAGATAAAGTCAGAAAGAGACTTACAGTACAATTTCGAAATCGAACGACAAAACTATCAGGAAAGCTTTCTTTTACTTAGACCCCACGGTTGCCAATGTCGAATTTGAATATTATGTATGGCGGGTTGCTGAACTCTACCTTATTACGATTCTCCTTATTACCTGATAAATGCTTGAAACCGCAATATAGCACTTCATGTAAATTATGTTTAGTTTACAATTTAGGGCTACAAATCATTTCATTCGACTTTAATTTGCAAAACCAACTGTACCAGCCATACTAAACGTCAATTATTATTCAGTATTTGTTTATATAAGATGCACCCTATGAGTGTTAATTTCGTATTTGCAGTAATAACACCAAGTAAAATTTTAACCAATAATTGATTTAACAATTAACCACTTTCAGTGTCAAAATATACTATCCAAATGTGCAACCTAATAAATAAACTTAGACTAGTACAAACGCTCATATTTTCCATATCAACCTACGCTTCAGAAACGTGGTCGCTGCAGAAGTCAGACAAATCCTGCATGGAAGACTTCAAAATACGGGCATACCGACGTGTACTCAGAGTATCGTGGACGGAACATAGGAAGAATATATCGATATTTGACGAATTACGTATCATCACCCGGTTGCTAAGAATGTTCAATCGCTCTTACATTCAATATCTCGGTTACATTTCCAGGCAAACAGCAACAATCGAAAAACTTATGATTGAAGGTAAGGTAGAAGGCCAAGAGGCAGATCGCCAACTCGTTGGACTAATCGAGTTGAAGACAAGGGCGTATCCAGTGGGGGGGGGGGCACTGGGGGGCTGCCTCCCTTCCAAGGTGGAAGATAGTCAGAGAAGTACAAGAGCATTCGTGTGTTTAAGAATCACTTCGTCGATATTGTTGAAGCATTAGAGACATTAGCTGGAGACGGTAATGCAGCAACAAGAAAAATGCACGCAGCGGCGTGCAGATATTCATTTGTTGTGTCACTAGCAGTAATTGCGAAATATTCCTTTATACTGGAACCCATAGCAAATACACTTCAATTGAAGGCAGTTGACGTAGTTAAAGGTAACCAACACATTCAAACTATTTTCGTCATGCTAAGAGAGCATCGGCAAGATGCGGAGAATATAACAGCTAACGTTTGAAAGAAGCAGGCGACATTGCAAAGGATTTGAATGTTGATATATCCGCCACTCGCGGTGCTGGCGTACAAATGCATAGCAGCAACCCTCTAGCAGGTAATCCATTCGAATTTTGAAGAAGGTCTCTAATAATTCCTTATTTGGATTCCATCATATCATCTTTAGAAGTCAGATTTTCTGCCGACAAATCGCCTGCATTTTCATTGACACATTTCCATTCGAGTAACATGCGAGATGTTTCATTGGAGAAATGGAATGAAAGTACTTCATCTTATGCAACTTTTTACAATTTGGAAGGCATTGAATAAGAAAGGGAATTATGATTCAAAATGTGGAATGAGGTAAAAGAAGCACCAGATATCATCGAGGTTTAAGGAAGGGCGAATTTTTTTTCCAACCATTAGAAAGGCGCTACTGATTTTGCTTTCACAGCGCTGCACAACAAGCACTATAGAGCTATATTCAGCTCCCTGCGTCGAATTAAAACATGGCTTAGATGCACTATTGGTGAAAATAGGTTAAGGGGTTTTCGCAAACAAGGAATAATTAGTGGAAGCTGTAGTTTCGCAACTAATCCTCGCAAACAACTGTTCAATTTTATTGATAAATAGTGTTTTTCTTTTATAATTGCGTATTATTGCATGCCTCCCCCATGGACTCCCCCCCATGAAAAAAGTTGGATTTCGAAAGCTGTCCCCCCCCTTTCGTCTTGAGCTGAATGTGCCTTTGGTTGAAGAACTGCTACACCGAGTGTTACACGATGCCATGCAACTAGCTCAGGACACGTAGAACTGGAGAATCACTATTGATTCCATTTTATTTCAGTTGCAATGATGTTACCAAACCCGCTCGAGGGTAAATGGACCGAGGAGGATTAAATTAAATTACTAAAAAACATTTGACTGAAAAATCTTCGTACATGCTACGTATTACGTAGATTATAAGACGCATGCTTTTCCCTATTTTTGTGTCTCTGTATTTATACAGCGTTTTATACTCGATGACTTCTTATCAAGGTACTGGTGGCTGACGAGAAATTTCCTGGCTTACAAAAGTAAGGGTGCGTCTTATAATCGGTGGCGATTTATAATCGATGTAATACTGTATGTTTTCTGAGCAACGCATACCTATACTGCTGGTTTCGAAATGATAAAATTATTTCATGATACTGTAGGGGCTTACAACCAAATTGGTGCAAATAATTAATACGTAAATAAGCACTTCTGTTAAATAAGTTGCATACCTGCAAAAATATATTTATATCTATTCTTTTCCTATGCTTGTAATGTTAAAAGATCAACCTCTGAAGTATAAATAGCAATTTTAAAACTTTCCATACTTGACTGCATCGCATGTCTTTGATAATGTTAAGCATTTAGATTAGTTGTAGCGTTAATGGAGGCGGGCAATACAGGAGCAGAAGAGAAGGTCGCTATCGCTACGTCTCTTAACAGACCAAGCACTTAAGGAAGAAGAAGAATAGAGTTAACATTACATTGAAGCTAGTTACTTTTAGTGCTTATTATAAAAATCAATACTATATTATAATTAAGTGAGTTAGTTTACTTTTTAGATTTCCTGAAAAAAACAAAATGAATAAGAAAGTACAGTGTATGTTGGGAAAACGCTTCATATGTATATTTTCTGTTGGTCAGAAATACTGCTAGAAATCGTTATAAACTTGCTTATTGAAGTAACAAAGCGTGAATTAGTTAACCAAATTATCAAAGGTAGAACGTGCCGTTATGCAACCAGTTAGTTCCCTTTTATCAAAGGTGGGAAAGCGAAGGGTTGCTAAAACATTATACTAGCTACCGGGATTGGAAGTAGAGCTTTGCATTTAAATTTGTCGTAGATATTATTATACACTGGTGTTTGCATATAATTATAATGTTGTAACAATAGCAGTCTTAATAGATTTACTGTTAATGGCGATAAATGAATATGATATTTTAACTTCTAAAATTAGCTGGCTTATGAAAGAAATTAGAAAGTTATGTACAAGGTGTATCAAATTTTCCGAATTATGGGCAACACATACGGCAAATTATACTTTCCCAGAATAAGTGTCCCTAGGATATTTTGACTAAGAATGGATACCATATTATTGTTTCTTACCTTTGTTACTGGAGTAAAAATGACGTTTCCAATTTTTGTAGGGAACTAAAATCCTGATTTCAAATCCAGAGAAGGTCAAAATTTTTATTTTTGTTGCTACTTCCACACGCATAAAATAGTGGTGATAAAGTCTTTTTGGCGAATCATGTAACGCATGTCATCGATCACATGATCAACGATAGGCGTTACCAATACTGCATGATAAAATATAAAAGATGTAATTATTGAATACTGCAACCGGACAAATTATTATTTTATTTGTGTAAAATTAGACAACCAAATATAATCACGAAGTCATTGATAAATAATAAAGAAATCAAGTTGTATTTCATCATATAATTAACACTTTGGACACGTTTATATTCTACTTAAGTAAAGTTTTGACAGACATGTTTACGTTTGCTTTGGGGCATTACAAAAGTAAGATTATAAATTTTGTATATAGTTAAAAATTTAATGGACATACAAAATCGTGACGTAGTAAAACATTCCGATGACGTGCCTTATTTGATTCGTCTTAAAGACTTTACCAGGATTTGTATAATATATTGTAAATTTAATACTTCGGTTAACGAAATAAATTTATATAACATTGACAGCCTTTTCGTCTCACGGCTAGACATCGGCTTCTTCTCTGCCACGTGTTTCTCCTCAGCACTAAGGTAGAAACACGGGGGACCTACAGTTTAACGTCGAATCCGAACGACAGAAATTCCAGACAATGTTTTTAGCATTAAGATCCTACGGTTGCAAACCGGATTGTGAAATTGTGTGTGGTGGGTTGCAGACAAGAGTTTTATAAATCTGCACAGTACTGCTTAGGTTTCGAACCCAAGCCAGAATCGAATCGCTCTACCAAAAGAGCTACCACCACACAATCTATATCTATATCTATATACCTATACAGGGTGTCTCAGAAAGAATGGGCCACCGTGTAACCATAAATTCTTTAGGTAAAAATAAACCGATTAAACCTAATATACCTTAGTACAAAAGTCCTTCCTTAAGAAGTTATAGGGCCTTAAAGTTCAATTTTTTATTTTTTCTTTTTATTGTAATTTCCACAAATCTAAAGATATTTCTTTGAAATTTGGTACACATACCTACTATTATGGAATACAGTGATAGAATTATTTTCATTAACCAGACTTGACCGTAAGAGGCACTTAACCTACCACTGAAATCTTATATTAGCTCTAACTTTGTTATTAGTAGAAAATTTTAAAATTTTTTTATTTATTATTTTCTGAAAGAGGACTAAAAATTACAAAAATAAGGTACTCTTAGTTCATACGCGTAAAGGCAACCGTTTGCCTTAAAATGCTTGTTCAAGTTTTGGATTGCCATTACGATGTGCAAATATCAGGTAGCCATGATCGCAAAAACAATTGGTAGTGCTTGTGACCTACAGTAAAGCACAATGATAATTCAATTCTCAAAATGTCCACCATTTAGCTCAATACACTTTCTTAAACGTTTTGTTAAACATTGTCTAACTTTAAATAATGTGGCTTCTTGGTTATTTCTAATAATATTGGCAGCTTCCTGGATTTTTAGCCATAGTTCCTCACGGGTATTAATACTGTCTTTGTAAACTATCGACTTCATGCGGCCCCACAAGTAATAATCAAGAGGATTGAGATCTGGACTGCGTGGAGGCCACGGAAATTCGCTGCCACGACCAATCCAGCGGTGTGGAAAACGCTGCTTTAAATGGTCTCGCACTACATTTTGAAAATGGGGTGGCGCGCCGTCCTGCATAAACCAATAATTTTGTCTGATATTCAAAAGTACGTCGTCTAACAGTTCCTCCAAATTATTTGCCAAGAAGTTTAAATACAGATTGCCAGTGAGCCTTGGTGGAAGTTCGAATGGGCCTATGAAACAATTTCCTATGATACCACACCAAACATTGATGGAGAATTCATGTTGGAAACGCTTCTCCCTTGGTAAATGCGGATTTTCGATTTCCCACGAATGACTGTTCCTCCAGTTAAACACTCCACCGCGGGTAAAAGTAGCTTCATCGCTAAACAGAACTTTCTTCAAAAACATGTGGTCAGCGTTCTGTTTATTAAGAAGAAATTGGAAGAACTGTAATCTGGTTGGAAGATCATTTAATAATAAATTTTGTACAGGAGTGAAGTGATACGGAAATAGTTTTTCTTTTCGTCAAATTCTGTGGGCCGATGCTGTGCTGATCGCAATAGCTACAGCTAAACGACGTGTACTTATCTTTGGATTTTCTGCGACGCGGGCTAAAATTTCATTTTCCTGGTCTACCGTTATCAATTTGGGACGCCCACTGTCACGCTTTGGTCGAAATGAACCTGTTTCGCCTAATCGGCAGTAGAGATTTCTAAAAAGTTTGTGATCCGGCTGTTTCCTATTTGGATATATGTAATTGCAAATATCTCCTTGCCGCAGCACGACCACAAAAACTTTCTTGAGCGTAAACGCAAACCATATCTCTCATTTCAGCATTGGAGAATTCGTTATGTCGCGGCATTTTAGTAAACACAAAACAGAAATTAAAAATAATATTTCTGACACCAAAGTATTCAATTGACTTAGCATTGTTTTTTCTTGTAGTAACAAGCACTACCAATTGTTTTTGTGATCATGTCTACCTGATAATCGCACGTCGTAACGGCGACCCAAAACTTGAACAAGCATTTTAAGGCAAACGGTTGCCTTTACGCGTATGAACTAAGAGTACCTTATTTTTGTAATTTTTAGTCCTCTTTCAGAAAATAACCTAAAATTTTATAATTTTCTTGCAATAAGAAAGTTAGAGCTAATATAAGATTTCAGTGGTAGGTTAAGTGCCTCTTACGGTCAAGTATGGTTAATGAAAATAATTCTATCATTGTATTCCATAACAGTAAGTATGTG
>JABXWE010003326.1:0-22241 GCA_014611495.1 Limonius californicus | reverse complement strand
AAAATTGGAAATGGATGTTTTTACTTTTTTTTTGAACTGAGCACCTAAAAATCTATAGGAATTAATTATTACTTCTCACACAACTTTTCCATTGCAGGTCTGTGTTATTGTTTCTTTATAATTAGCAGTATAAACTGCTATTACATTAATTTATCTGTAATGCTTAATTCCCGCTAATGCTTGTACAAGTCAGTTCCTAAATTTAAATGCTTTTATAGTAATTGCTTAATAACTGAAGCAGGATCTTGAGTTGAAATTAAATAATAATGTTTAACTGTAACTGTTTTTTGATTATTATAATTATTACTTTCAACCGTTCACATTGTTGTATTTTTTACGATGAAATACTTTCACAATCAATGCATTAAGGTATCGCGAAGAAATTTTGGAACCTTTTATTAATCAGTTAGATGACCAAGAGCTGCGGGAAGGGTACTTCCAGCAGGATGGCTGGCCTGTTCATTGTACTCTGGAGAACTTGAATTTTATTCAGGAATTCTTCGGCAATAGAGTAATCAGTCGGAACACTCCAGTTGCTTATCCACCCAGGTCCTGTGATTTAACAACGTTGGATTTTTTTGTCTGGCCTTATGTGAAAAATTCAATTTCTCAGACACCAATACAAAATTTAGATGAGCTTACAGCAAGAATAATTCATAAATGCAACGAAATAAATAACTGACAGCACATGCTCGAAAATGTGTCTCGAAGTTTACAAAAACGAGCAAGATTGTGTATAGAGCAAGGGGGTGGACATTTCGAACACTGGCTGTGAAAGAAATCTTGACGAAAAACCTGTAATTTACTTACCTTAATAAATTACAAATCAGTTGCAACTAAATACTTGTTCATTTTCACATTTTGTTGGGCCAAAATTTTTAACTACCTGAACTGTCACACAGTTTGACATACAGGTAAATGTCATTCAAAGCTCATTACAGCTGCCTGCAGACGGAATACCTTTTTTTCTAGGCTTGCTGCAATTGACTTTTTAAAAAATCACTTTGTATATACTGCAGGTTCAAAACAGCAAAATAGTAAAAATAAAAAGTCTTAGGATTCATAGTCTTTGCAACGCTGCCTTTGCGGGCATTTACCATCCTATTGTACTTAGTTTACCCTCAGCATTCCAAAATTCGCAATTGCGCAATGGACTGAGGCTGAGTATTGTAGACAACAGATTTTAAGTGACCCCGTAAAAAGAAGTGTAATGGGGTAAAATCTGGAGATCTTGGTGGCCATTCTATTGGTCCTCTTCTACCAATCCATTGCCCTGGATAAATTTAATTACAATAATAGGTTGAGAAACTATGGATTTTTTGGATATTTTTTGGATATGAGTCGAGGAAACAAAGAGTTTGCTACTACTGAATAGCATTTTCTAAGCGATTTTAAATGAGGTATCACAACGTGGGGGTCACCATTTGAAAATTTTTTGTTGGGGTACCTAAAGTTTAAGAGGTTGACTGGGGAAGGATACCTTATGAGTCATTATGATCTACCTCCGTCTTGTAGAACTTTTTCTAGAAAAGCTCAATACCTATTTTACTGCCAGAGATATAACACACTGTGCGTTTTTAAATTGACACCCTGTATATTATTTATTAAAGTTAGTGGGCTAGAGGTTAGCGCGTTAGACTTCTACGCCGCACATCGGATTTTTAACGCCCGTTCTCCCTCACAAGGCAATGACAAACGGGTATTCTGCCTAGTAAATCTTCTCTGGAGTTGAAGTGTTTACACTTCCCGTGGTTCGGAGCCTACGTTTAGTTGTAGCTCCTCTATGCATGTGCCACTTTAAACGCGCAACACAGGCTTAGGGGAAGAAGAAGAAGGATAGTTTTGGGAATACTAGCAATTATTGAAAATTTCAGAAATCGGTGGTCCAATTATCCTATAAACTTTAAGTTATTTGATAATCCTTATGTATTAGAATTATAGTGTAAGCAATTTTTGTTAGAATAAACCCATTGCTATTACATATGGTTTTGCAATAACATAGTCCAGGAAAGTAATTCTAAGGATTTTTATTTTATATTTTAACGTAATAGAGGTCGAAAAGGCATAGAGATTAGTTTTTATTGTATATCATCTCCCTAAAACCCTGAAACACGTAAATTTTATTTTTTAGAAAGGCAATTCCCCCCCAAGTTCTTTCTTTTCTATTTTGTTTCGGCGCTATGAGGTCATTAATATTTTTTTAAACTGACAATCCCATTTTTTCCTCCTCCCAATTTAGATACGTCTCCTCACCTGTTAAATGCTGATATAAAATAATTGGAAGGCCACATCACATTTTAAAAAAATTACCCAACGGCAATATTTAAATTGTCCACCATTAACCAGTTGGAATTGACCAGCCCGTGTACAAATATTTTGTATCTTCTGTCTAATAATTTCTGGGCTAATACTTTCCATTTCTAAATGAATCTGCCTTATATCGTCTAAACCCTTTGGTCTACTAATGTAAACTCGGGACTTCACATGACTCCATAGAAAGAATTGTAACGGCTTTAAGTCAGGTGATCGTGCAGGCTACTCAAACGGTCCTCTCCGTTCTTTCTATAGGGTCATGTGAAATTGTTCTATTTCTAATTCGAACATCTATATAATGATTTTTTCCATTTAACAAATTTTTTTAAGGGTCCTGAGAATGAGAACACCTTTAATGTTATTTTAAACTCATATATGGAACTGCGCATTTCTTATAGTGAATATTTTCTACCTTAAAAGTATAAAAGCGGGCTGTTTCTGCTATTAGGGATAACAAACTTGTAGTGTATATTTCAATGTTAAGTATATTACGGCTTCCTCGGAATTTGAAATGTATGTAGGTACTTTACCACCGTCATCGGGGATTTTCCAGCCCTTTGAGCGTTCCCTAGTTATTAATGTAGATTCATGTAGATTTGCATTTAAACCTGTACATACAATTTCATAAGTTTAGTGTGCAGCTGCATCTGCATTCTTGCAATAAACTTATTTAAGTGCAACTTACAACAAAAATGTTTTTTTAAGTAATCATATACGTATGTCTGTACTTACTCATAAATAAACATTTCTAAATTACTGCTAAATACATGACGTTAGCGTGAAGTGAACTTAGAGGAGCCCAAAATTAACTAAAAAAAGGCATATTCCACATTTAATAATGCCCCTGTCATTCTTTTCATTTGTTTCCATAAACTTCTAAAATGATGTATGTATTTTTTACAAACTAATCGGTAGCGAAAACCAACTAACATCGCACTATTTACTTAAACTAACCTTTAATACTTAAATAAATAAATAGACTGAGTAACACGCTTCCGCATAGCAATCGCAAATATTTTTTACCTTTCTGATTAAAATGTTTGGTTATTGAATACCTGATCTATTTACCTTTTCATATTTACGTCGTTATGTAGTTTTCTAGTTCTAGACGATGTAAATATACGACGCAGAATAACGTATTTTGGGGACACGTGCAAATAGTTAATAGCAGTATTTTTTATTACACTATAAAAATGTAATACTTTTTATTTGTTTTGTTTTTTAAGGTAGCCTTTTGATAAAAAGTTAAATTGGGAACTTAAATTTTCTCTGATAATACTGACTCAATAATTGCGATGCTATTTTCTTAATTACGATATTAAAAATATTACTCTCCTTCCCAAAACATTTTTTTGCAATGATCCAGCAGATCTGATTATAAAACGTTGCATTGTATATTTCTATAACCCAGTATAAGTTTCTATAAATATGCAAGTTGAATTTTTTGAATTACATTAGCTTCCGAACCTGCACCAACGTAATTCTGATTTGCGCATATTCTAATAATGTATAATGTAGTTTGTATGGTTTATAATAATTATTGTCCTTTCTTCTGGTTATAAATCTACTGGAAAATACATAATTTTTCACATACGAGGTGTGTTCAATGGAAACCAGTGTTTGCTTTATAAAAAATTTAATCATCAATTTAATTACAAATAATTACCGTCCAGTTAAGGCACCTACCCCATTGTTTTACTAACCGACGTATATCCTGCTCATAGAATTTTTATACCTGCTGATTGAAGAACTCTTCCACAGCTATCTGTACTTCTGCGTCAGTCTCAAAAAGCCCACCTTTTAATGCCTTTTTCAGCGGTTCAAAAATATGGAAATCGCAAGGCGATAAATCTGGGCTATAGGGTGGATGCTCTAAAAGCCTCCATTTCTTTCGTTGAAAATTTTCTTTTACCACATTAGCAATATGAGGCCTAGCATTGTCGTGCAGGAAAATGACCCCACGCGTGAGATTTCCTTGACGTTTCCGTCTTATTGCTTGATGAAGCTTGTTCAAAGTTTCATTGTACAGGTTTGCATTGACATTTACTCCAGGTTCCTTAAACTCTATCAACAAGCGTCCTTCATGGTCAAAAAAAAAGTTAACATCACCTTGCCTGCAGAAGGTTGTGCTTTAAACTTCTTCAGTAGGGATGAACTTGAATGTTTCCACTGCATCGATGATAACTTGCTGGATGGCTCGTAGCAATGGCGCCGTGTTTTCTCACCAGCAACTATTGACAGATGAAAGTCATCACCATTTTGCCTATAGTCTGTGAGATGTTGCAGAGATAAGCCCATTCGCAAGCACATTTGTTTATTAGAAAAGAGACGAGGAATTCATTGCGAACAAACTTTGCTGTAACGTATAAATAATACTATACCCGCACCAACAATTTCTGAAATTTCTCTAATTGAAATTTGACGTTTTTCTCTAATAGGGCCTTTCACACAATCCATATTGTTTTCTGTTAATGCAGTACACCGCGCAGCAAGTCGCGGCTCATAATTCTTAAATTTTCGGCACCATTCCTTCACAGTTGGATACGCAATACATTCATTTCCATACACTGCTTGCATTCGCGTATGAATTTGCAATAGCTGCACACCTCCAGCGCATAAAAATTGGAGGACGCACGCTGATCAAACTTGGACGGATTTTCGATAACAAACGCCATTTCAAAATCGAAATTTTAAAAGTCAGAATCATATTCAAACGCCAGTAACTTATTAATATGTTGCTTACAAACACTACCAACATTAACAAACGTCATTTGAATTATTGCATTTGGTTTTAAGGCTAAGTTGATCAAAGATGGGTTTCAGTTGAACAAGCCTCGTATAAACGATTACTTTGTTTTGGCTCTTGTAAACCGACAGTTCCTAAGCAATGTTAGTAAAAACAAAATGGAAGCAAAAAATTCATCGATTTATGAGTACAAAAACGCGAAGTGTTCACTACAATTATTGAATCAAATTTTGAAACGATAATAAATAAACTGTCACTTCTCCATTTGCATATTTATATCTTAGGAAAGTATCTAACTAGAACTGCTTTGTTCGCGCTACCAGGAAAACATCAGAAATTAGAAAATCATAACCAAGAAGAGTAAAAATATTGGCTGAGAAATAACAAATTTATGAAGAAAAATAAAATTAAATACAAAAAGAAGGAGAACACGAGAAAGAAGAACTGCAAAACAGGAGCCAAAGGTAGAAGCAGTACCATGAAAGCCAACGAAAAAAAAAGGAGAAGAAAATAGTGATGAAAAAGGAATTGTATTATACGAGGATCGTTTAACAAGTTCTAGAAATATGGATGAAAAGCAACGTCATACATATAGGTGTAAAATATTTCATATTAAAAAATTTCAGAAATTGTTGGCACGAGTATCCATAGTATTGTTCGTAATCTGGATTACAGCACAGTTTGTTCGCAGTGGATTCCTCGTCTCTTGTCTAATGAACAAAAATGCTTGCGAATGGGCTTATCTCTGCAACACCACACACACTATAGGCAAGATGGTGATGACAATCTTTTGTCAATAGTTGCTGCTGACGAAACTTGGTGCCATTACTACGAGCCATGCAGTAAGTTATCGTCGATGCAATGGAAACATTCAAGTTCACCACCACCGAAGAAGTATAAAGCACAACCTACTACAGGCAAGGTGATGTTAACATTTTATTTCGACCATGAAGGACCCTTGTTGATAGAGTTACGAAACCTGGAGTAAATGTAAATGCAAATCTGTACAATGAAACTTTGAACAAGCTTCATCAAGCAATAAAACCGAAACGTCCAGGAAATCTTGCGCGTGGAGTCATTTTGCTGCACAGCAATGCTAGGCCTCATGTTGCTAATGTGGTAAAAGCAAATGTTCAACGAAAGAAATGGAGAGTTTGAGGCCATCCACCCTGTAGCTCGGGTCTATCGCCTTGCGATTTCCATATTTTTGGAGCGCTGAAAAAGGCGTTAAAAGGTCGGCATTTTTAGTCTGACGCAGAAGTACAGTTAGCTGTGGAAGACTTCTTCAATCAGTAGCCACAAGAATTCCACGAGCAGGGTAAACATACGGTATTTATTTATAATTAAAATGTTGAATACATTTTTCATAAAGCAAAGATGGGTTTCACTTGAAAACACCTCGTATGACTCTGTCCACTGTTGGACGAAGATCCCTCCCAATTTTTTCCATTTTTGTGTTCCTTGGGCTTTTCTTTGACATTCTTTTCCTGCTATTCTCGAAAGGTTATTGGATCACCTTGTTTAGGTCTATTTACGACTCTCCGACATGTGCGTGGTCTCTAATACACAATTTCTTCTCATCTCGTTTTGCCCATTAGCATATAATTTCGCTATTCCGAAAGCAACATCTGAACTTTTTTGCGATTCCAAATCCACATGTTTGTTGTACTGCTGTGCAGGATCACTCCCAACGTGGCTCTTACCATGGCTTTCGATTTCCTATTAATTTTTTACAATTTGCTTCCACATTTAGCTTCGTTCTACTTCCATTTATTCCTACGGTTGATAAAATACCTTGGTAAAAAACGAAGAAGCAGCAGAAGAATATGTTGCTGCCCCTGAAACATCGGAGTTTTTTTCCAGTTTGACCTTTACAACAAAATCGTAAGCCTTTGACTTTTAACATCTTCAAACCTCTGTCATAGTAGGTAAAATTTGGATTAATTGTGATTATTCAGATAAAATGTATACATTTTTCTTGAACTCATTTTGTACGAAAAATGTAAGACCAGCGTTCTGAACCGAGGACCGTCATTATATTTCTGGTGCTGGAAGGCATTGCTCCAAAAAACGTTTAAAATGACACTAAAATATCTATGGCACCAACATGATCTCTATGCGTTGATTAAATATTGGACAGGAAGAAAAAAAAAAGAGCAAGAAGAAGACAATCAATGACAACTGAGCCTAGGTCGGCAAGACAGAAGGAAATGGTTCGTGATAATCGTCGAGTTAGAGTGCTGAAATTGCTGCGGAAATAGATATTTCTTTTGTTATAGTGGACTCTGCGTGAGCATCTTAGTCTGTCAAAAATCAGAATCAAAATATCAAGTAGAATGTTCCATTAAAAATTTTGTATTACTGAACATCAATACGGACAATCGTACTGTACTGATGAAGAAACGTAAATTCATTACTTAGGTACAGCAACCAAACAAAACTTCATGCAATGGAGACATAGAGAATCTCCGTCACCGTAGAAATGCCGTTTCCACCTATAGTCAGAATAATGGCGTCATTTTTTTGGGCACCCAAGAAATTATTTTAATACATCACTTGCAGCCAAAAGCCACAATCGTTGGTAAATATGAAAACACTGTATGAAAAAATTAAGGAGAAATGTAGCGGAGTCATTATGCTATAGGACGACGCCATTTTCACACATGGCCCAAGTTGCTACACCTGCCATTCGCGAAATTGGCTTTTCCCAGGTCAATCATCCTCCCTGTAACCCTAACCTAACCTTAGCAATTTGTACTTCTATTTCCAATTAAGAGGTGGAAGATTTATGAACAAATCTTGAGTGGAAGAAGCAGTACTCAGTGATGAGTTCCCTAACTTGTTAAAATATCTTTACAAGAACAACTGTAAGAATATTAATGGTAATTATGTTAAAATAAATTATGATTGGTTACTCTGTTGTTTCTCTTAACTAGCTACGCTTGAAATGTGTGAATTCCCCTTGTACAATAGAGTGTTGGAATAAGCGCATTTGTGTCAGTAGACATTATTTTTAAAAATTAAAATACTTTCAAAACGGTTTCATTCTTGGAACAAACTATTCACTTTGAGGCAGCGTTTACCTGTTTGCATAATTTTCTACCGGAGTACCAACTAATTCGTTCTAGAAAACGCAACCAGTTTATTAATTCTGCAGTTCACAATCCAAGTCACCTTCGACTTTTAAAAATTTAGAAAATGTTGTTACATAGTAGGTGAGTCACCGAGTTTGATCAGTTTAAAATATAGAAATTCGTTTGAATTGTCCACATCATCTGTTAGTAACCAGTCAGACGATAAAACGTTCAAGGAGCAATCAGATGCGGTGGAAAATTTTCAATAAAATGGTTTTCTCTTCAACTTGAACAAACAAGAAATATCAAATAAACTCCACGATAAGCTAATGCTACCTCCTATTAATATCTCATTCGCATTGTGGATTCACGTGAGCGACGCGTGTGGTTCTTACATGTCCAAGGAAAGTTATTCAAAATAAATTATATTTAGCGGATTATCTATATTTTTGTCAATGGCAATATGCGTTTTGTAATCTCGAGCCTTTTCTAGGTTACAGAGCGGAGGTTAAAAACCGCAATCGCCGGATATTGTAACGAAGTGATTCATGAATAGAATTGAATATTGATTGCAGGTGAATGTATAATTAGAAGTGAGCAAAGTTCGTTCAGTGGAAATTTCTTCGCCCGCGGAATGTGTTGATGTTGTTGGGCATTCCGAAATCCACCTGCTGCCTACGCTCTTGATTATTATAGTAAACGAGGAAAAGCAAAGTCCACGGAAATTCGGTTCTTTTTTCGTCATACCGTTGGCTTGCAGCCAGTGCGTGTAAAATTTATATTACTCTTTTGCTTTATTAAAAGATGAGATTCGCGGCTTTGAAATAGTTAAAATACGGCACAAGAAAAGATTTTACAAGTTTATACTATTAAACAGAGTTATAGATTTGAAATTGTTTTCATACTTTCTTTTACTATCTGACCATACCATTTCAACTGCGTCGTAGTGTGGTGGTATGCCGGAAGCTGTAATATTTTATGGTGACATTGCTTGACATGGTCTACGTGGTAGGTTTTTGCTGTTCGTCGAAGACCTATAGTATTCCAAATTTCGTCTTTCACTGCTTTTTCGGGATAATCTATATTTTTGCTTATTAACCAAGTAATTAATTTTTTCTTACTGCAGGATTTTTAAGTATTTCCTCTTCAACGTTGTTGTTTTAGTATTAACTAGGGCGCCATGGATGACTGATAGATTTGTTATGATGCAAAGGTGCCGATAACACTGTTAAACACACATTTTCTGACATGGAAATTTTTAGGTGTTTCTAATGTATTTCGGCACCCTTGCCTATCACCCACGAATTTTTAGTAACAAGCATTTATATTTTGCAAGTATGGAACATATACACATTGCGCCACTTTGTGTAATGTATTAGCAGTGACGAATATACCGTGTTAAGACAAATTCATTCCTGCCTATTACATGTAAGAAGTACGTACCAAATCAGATATTGTGCATTAGTAGGCATTTACCGGCGTATGAAGTTACTGCATTTCCTATGTCATGCCTCGAAACGTCGTTACTAATGTGTTTGTGTTCTACATACTTGATTTATATTTATTACTGTACTGTGATTGACTGTGAATTAACAAGTAAGTACAGTGTGTAAATAATGTCAACAGTTTTTGTTATGTGTGTGGGGAACTAACTTTTAAATCGCAATAACGTACTTTCTCCCGACTTACGAACTTTTTTTCGGAGTTAAAGTAGGAGATCAAGATAAGTCATGGGTTCCTCAGATATGTTGTGAGACTTGTGTAACATTATTAACGGATAGGTTGAAAGGTACAAAACGTAAAATGCGCTTTGCAGTAGCAATGGTGTGGAGAGACCATGCCACACATTGTTACTTTTGCCTCACTAACATACTGGGCATCGGACCGAAGTCCAAGCATACTGTGCAGTATCCCAATTTACCATCAGCTTTACGGCCCGTCGAACGTAGTGAAGATCTTCCTATCCCAAATCCACCAGAATCTTGGAGTTTGGAGAAGAACCTGAAAGCACCGGTGTTCCAACGGATGATATGCAATTAGCACAGGAAATGGACAATGATCCACTATTTCAAACACCAAAATGTTCAGCAATACCACATCTGATTTCACAGGCTGAACTGAATGATTTACTTCGTAGATTTAAAACTAGCAGAATCACAGTCAGAATTTCTAGCATCGAGTTTAAAAGGATGGAATCTCCTCGAAGGTGACGTACGTATAACTCACTTCCGAAAACGTCAAAGAGGACTTACACATTGTTTCGCTCAAGAAGAGACTTTGGTATATTGCACGGGTATTGACAACTTATTTCACGCATTAGGACAGAAACATGAACCAAGCAATTGGCAACTATTTAGAGATTCTTCAAAACATAGCTTAAAAGCAGTTTTGCTTCACAACGGCAATAAATACCCATCTGTACCTATAGCTCACGCCGTTCATATGAAGGAATATGGGAATATGCAATATTTTCTAGAACACATCCGGTATACTGACTATGAGTGGTTAATCTGTGGAGACCTAAAAGTGATAGCACTTCTTCTTGGACTTCAGCTGGGGTATACAAAATACTGTTGTTTCCTGTGTGAATAGGACAGCCGTGCACGCGATCGTTACTATAAACAAAAGGAAAAATATTACCAATGAACCACTGCTTGATCATAAAAACGTGTTTCTACCATCACTGCATATTAATTTGGGCTTAATGAAAAATTTCGTTTAAGCACTGGATCCGAACGGAAGAGGGTTCTTGTATCTGAAACAGAAATTTCCGAGAGTTAGTGAGGCAAAAATTAAAGAGGGCGTATTTGAGAGACCACAAATACGAGAAGTAATGAAAGGCGGCGAATTTCACAACTTGCTGAATGCAGTTGAACTAAGAGCGTGGAGAGGTTTTACAATAGTTGTGACCAATTTTTTTTGGAAATGTCAAAGCTGAAAATTACAAAGATCTTGTGACTGAATTACTTAGTGCCTACAGAGTAATGGGATGTAACAGGTCTTTAAAAATTCACTTTCTGGATGCTCATCTCGATTTCCTTCCGGAAAATTTGGGTGCCATAAGCGACGAATATGGAGAGCGTTTCCACCAAGACGTTGCAACCAATACCAAAGCAAATGGAGTCCTAATTTGCTTGCTGATTACTGCTGGATATTAATCCGTGATGCCCCAGAGGCCAAATATCGCCGTAAAACATCCGCAACAACATTTTGAAGTAAGTGCAACATTACGAACATACCGATATCGATATATTTCCGTATAACGCGCAACACTTCGTTGTAAATAAAGTGTCGGTGATAGAGAAAATCCAAGGTCATTTTGTGCTTTCTGGTGAATTTTTTCATAACATGCGCCATGTTTTATCAATTCACAAAAACAAAGTTGATTTTTGTTTACCAGTGTAATTTACGACGGTTAAAAGATCTCTTCCCTAGGAAATGTAACAATTTTGTGTTGATATACTTGATAATTGACAAATAAAATTAAAATTCTTGTATCAGTGGCGTTGTATGATATGTTAATTGGCACTGACTTCAATTCATATTCAAATAACAATAAAATTATCGTTTTTTATAAACAGTACGAAATACATCGTTTTAAAGTGTCCTAGCGATGACAAAAATACAATATTATTTAAATTTACCAACAATGTTCAAAGAGAAACTATTTGTACAAGGGCAGTGATGCAATCAAGCTGGAAGATATCAACACGCAGGAAAAATTGTGAGGTACTATTATGTCTTATGAATATGAATTTATATTCGCAGACACATTTTCAAAAACAATTTATTAAATTTACTATTTATTCTGTAGTAATCCAAAGCCTCTAAAACTTTGCGGTAGAAATCAAAAATTTTTTATAAAATAATAAATGTTTTGGCCAATCTTTATTATATCTGTTTAGTATCTACCTCTACGCATACAGTTTCATCAATTATGTATACAAGGTGTCCCGTAGTTGAGTTAAAATTCCTCGTAGATTTATCTAACAGGGAACACTTCCTTTCTTTCTTTATCATGATCCTCGTTGGTACCGCTTGCGCAGTGTCGAGACGTGTTGTGTGTGAATGTTTTTGTTTAGGGTCTTGTTACTCCTCTAATGCGACCGTAATTCGAGGAGTGCCATTAATTTGATCCCCAATGGCAAATGGATATTGGGACCCAGTACCGATCTCCCAAGGAATTAGAAAAATTTCCGACCCTGGGGAGATTCGAACCGGGAAGCGTTTAGACTATTACATCCAAAGCTTGGCTCTCTACCACTGAGCCATCCCCGCCCTCCACATTGAACACAAAAAGCTAAAATATTTTTTTTTCGCAGGCTACTTTGTTCACAAAACCTTCTTGAAGTTTGAAACCAGAATGATGTGCATCTTTAATAACAAAGCTAAACTAATACATATTATCGATGCAAGTAGTTCTTCATCAATAAACTTAAGATGTTAACAATGAAAATGATTTCTGCTCAAGTTCAAATTTGCAGACTGTTGATCCTAAGATTTTGTTGAAAATACGAGATTTAGATATAACATCAAGACAAATGTAGGGAAGGCTGATAGTAATTTCTATTTAATTTGACACTGCTGCTTTGAATTTTACAGTTGCCAAACACATTTGTCTGTTCTTTTTTTATAAATTCCGTTTCACTTGCATTAATGGGATACACATTTTCTGAGTACATTGACATGATTTGGATTCTTTGAGAAGTGCTGAACGCTGTTCAAATAAAATATGTCCAAAACACAGTTATTAAACAAACTAACCAACAACTACGAGAGAGAGAGAGAGGAAGTGTTGGTCTAAAAGGATGTGGTGGTGGTCATTCATGAATGGTAAGACACCAATATTGAAAAAAGTTTGTTAGATCTAATTGAATGGGAGCCTACTAGAAGCGTACGTGGTATTTCTCGGATTACAGAGATACCAAAGCCGACAATACACATAATATTACACGACAACGGCCTATATCCTTTTCGAAAAACGAAAATGCAACAGGATTATACTGGTTGTGGTGGTAGCTAAGTTGGTAGAGCGCTCGCGTTCTGGGTAAAACGTCGATTCTGGCTTGTGTTCGAAACCTAAGCATTACTATGCAGATTTATAAAAATACTGTCTACAACCCACCACACATAATTTTCCAATCAGGCTTGCAACCGTGGGATCTTAATGGTAAAAACCTTCTCTGGAATTTCTGTCGTTCGGATTCGACGTTAAACTGTAGGTCCTCCGTGCTTCTACCTTAGCGTTGAGGAGAAAAATGTGGCAGAGAAGAGGCCGATGTCCAGCAGTGGGACGAAAAAAGCTGTCAATGATAATGCACGAGTTAGGTACTGTGAATGGCTATTAAATGAACATCAGGAAAATCCAAATTTTTATTGGCAATATTTTGTGAACAGATGAGGTGACATTTATGCAGGACGGATAATACTCTAGTAATCGTGTGTTGGCAGATAAGAACCCTCATGCAACTCATGTTCGAAGTCATCAATGTCGATACGGTGTTAATGTTTAGGCACGTACGGTAAATAATTATTTAAATAGTCCTTTTTTCTGCCAAATTGTCTTAATGCTGAAAATTCTTTACATTTTCTAAATGAAGATTTTCAAATATTATTGGAAAATGTTCCACTTATAATTAAGCAAAATATGTGGTACTAACAAAGTGGTGCTCCAGCCCACTATGGAATCATATTTCGAGATTAGCTTCAAAATCATTTTCGAGATCCGTGGATTGGTCGTGGGGGTGCTATAGCTTGGCCGCCACGGTCACCTGATCTAACACTCTCGGATTTTTATTTATGGGGTTATCTGAAGGATGTGGTATATCTTACACCAGTTAACAATGTAGACGATCTAACAAATCGTACTAACGAAGCGGTTGCAGCTGTAAACGAATACATGCTCCAACGAGTATAAAATTCAATTGCACTAAAATGTGCAGAAAGACATAATGTTGTTGTTGGTCATTTTTAACACCTCCATTAATTTACATTAATTTTTTCTGTCCGTTATTTTTATTCTTATTGTTCATAGGTAATTGGTGGTTAGGTACTGAAAAGGATGGATAACTACTTTATTCAGCTGTCGACTAGACCTATTGGGGATACTACATAAAAAAATGCGCCGGTAACTCTACCTCATGGTGGAGTGGAAATGAGTTGTTTAATAGTTAATTTGTATTGTCAAAAGCGCCGACTGTTCTAGATAATACAAATAATTATGTAATAAATATTTTGTAATAGTTTTTCACAGTACCTGCAAAAATATTTTCCGTTGATCCTACAACATGCATATTACACAGTTGTCAGGTTTCCACTTCTGTTCGTGCTTCATGTGTAGAAACTAGCCTGCGGAAAATAAATATTTTAGCTGTTTTATATTTAGTATGCACTGTTGAACAGCTACGAGGCGTGTTATTACGAGTTGTCGGACATCCTGTATATGATATTCACTTATGGTAAAATTATACATGAATATGTAACACATAAGCGTATACCATATATGGAATGAAATAGACTAGCCCAAAGAAGACAGAAATGAAAAGAAAGAATGTGGCAAGAACCCAATCTAAAGGATTATATTCTAAGAGCCTTTATTAATCTCGAACATCACGTAACTGTAGTTCAGCTTGGCTTACCAACAAAGTAGAGACATAACCTCAAATGCTAAGTATTGTATACATTAAAGATTAAACGAAGACCACGCGGCCTTATCAACGCGTCAGTCTTTCTGCTCCACCAGCTCTTCTCTCTCTCTCTCTCTCCCTTTCTCTCTCCCACTCTCTCTCTCCCTCTCTCTTACTCTCTCTCCCTCTCTCTCTGTCCTACGTATGTTTAGCGAATCTTATATAGAGTGAGAAGGTGAAGATGTCCGTCCACTTACGCGCGTCCACTTATTCGGCACCGTTTGCTCGCAGATCTCTATGCTCGACAACTATTTGCTCGCCGCGCCGTGCCGATTACTCACCAGATAGGTACTAGACAAGCAATCTATTCTAAAATATATCATCTGTAGGCGTTTGATTTTTATGCTATATATATTTTGAAATTTAAGAGTGGCATAGCCCAGTGGTGAGAGAGTCTTTGGATGTAATAGTCCAAATGCTTTCTGGTTTGAATTACTCCAGGGGAAAAATGTTTCTAATTCCGTAGATGGTCGGTACAGGGTCCCGGTCTCCATTTGCCATTGGAGATCAAATATTAATAGCACTCCTCGTGTTACGGCCGCACTATAGGAGTAACAAGGCTCTACACGCTTATACACACACACCTTACATCATGTAGCTTAAGCGTGGTTACACACCAACATAGTAACCCGCAGAGTCGGGCGCTGTTGTGTGACTGCACAAACTAGTTTAGCTTTGTCTTACACCGCCTCCACACTGCATTAGCGGTATTCATATCCCCACCCCATCAACCTTCTTTCAGACGTTCCCAGGGATCCGTACATTCCCCCTTATTACACTTTGTTTACTTCCGTGATTTTCCTATCACAAATCCGATCCGAGCCAAAACAAGACTTTTCATGTATGATATCACCATCTGGACTATCTAAAAAACATCCCTTTCTGCATCTCATGAAATCCAAATGGCCCTCAACAGCATCCGCTGGTGGACCAGCCGGTCCAAATCACTAGTCATCCTATTTCGCCATCCAACCTCCACCAGAAACCCTAGATTAAATCACTCGGATATCGACAATTCAATTCATAACCCACTCTCCAACCAAGCCCGATACCTGGGTATCACCTTCCAACATACATGAACCCTGAACCTCGATATCCGAGGAACTATGAAAAAAATTGGGGAGCCGTTCCAATCGTCTTCGACTCGTCCAAGGCCGTTTCCAAGATTACGATTCCCGAACCCTTCTCCACACTTAAACACTTTCATACGTCCCATCATCGACTACCGAACCCCTCTATATGCCAGTATCAAATCCCATCTTCTCTACCAAACCGCAGCATGCGAAAGGCAAATCCTCCGTCGCATTTTCCACCGACACCGAGCACATCCCGGTAATCAAGTCCACATAGAACCCAAATCGCGTCAATCAGCGACTAACTTCTGGAACTCCAACAGAAATACATATGTCGAACCCTTCTTCACGGCATTCCTATCGCCCTAGAAACCCTTCAAACTTCGCACAAACTCTGAAACTGCAATTTCGTCTTAGTCAATCAAATCTCTAGAAAATCTAGGAGAAAACAGAAGAAAACACCTCCCGACTGCTCTTCTTTCATCTCTGAAGCTTAATTTCCCAGAGCCCTATAGCCTTATAAAAATGACATGTAATATCTGACGTTCTTTAATAAACGCACGTGCGTAAAAGAGCCCAATCGAGGGATGAAATAAAAAAGCCGTGGAACAACGCAATGTGAATGAGGATGCGTGGCAAAACGAAAAAGAATGGCGTTCGAGATGCGATATATATATAAGCCGGAGTTCCGCGGCATTTGGGGGCCTTGGTTGAGTAGTGCGGGAACGCGTTGCCACTCGAGGTCACAGCGAAATGTGGTTGATCGGCTGGGGTGTTCGAATTCCAGCTGGGGCGACCGCATTTCGCTTAGTTAAGTTTAGGGTGCATGTTGCGTGAATGTTTAGTGTGTAAGGGACGCCTGCACCCCCCTGAAGTAATGCGAAAGCGGTTCCGGAGGGGGGGATACGGTAGTATGAATGAATGAGAAAAAAAAGTTCCGCGGCATTCCCCAGAAATAAGCAACAAAGCTGTTTTCTCGATAACACAAAACTTAAAACTACATAAATTGGCAGTTTAACTTAATGTTGCCATAAGCAGGCAACATTCGTTGGTTGCCGTACTATATGTACGTTGGGTTGCGTCAACCACTATTAAGGAGGGATAACTTAGTTATCCTACCCTGTATACATATAGTTATAGCTTGCTAGATACATTTATAAATATTTTTAAATCTGCTTTTATGCCAAGAACCTCAAAAATCTATTATTGTTTGAATTTTATTTTTATACTATCTATATAGATGGCCTTTGTGATAACGACGATACCTAAAAAAAGTTTTTTTTTGTTTATAACATTTCCGAAATTTGTAATAAAAGTTTTTCTATGTGCTCAAATTTGTTACAGTAGTAACAGTGTTATGCATCGTACGAGATGACACTCACGTACTAATTATACCTTTGCACCTTAAGTAGATAATTGTAAATCTGTATTTATTTAAGTACATTGTGTGTAATTGTTAATTATTTCTGATAACAACTAAACTTTCTTAGCTTTATTTACTGCAAAACTTTCACATTTATGTATACGAAACGATCTCATTGTTCCCAATATTTCTCATTTTCGCAACCGTATTTCCATATTGTCCTTTCATGTCCTTAATTCGGCCTTACGCATTCGCATTCGTTATTTTCGTATTGTTTGCGACCGAAATGTCCAAGCTCCGCTAAAAATAACCCTCGCGTTTGCAGAGCGTTCACCTCGTGTTTGCGAATGACAATTCGAATTTCATACGTTTTAGGTCGCTATTATTAATAACACAAAAATAAAAACACTCTTGCCGATCGGCTAATTTTGTGCATTACATACTGCAATTTTCGTGGGAATATTGACGTCTGAGCGTCTTACACGTATTCAAGGTACGGGCTGAAAAATCCTTCACGCTAGGAAAACGTGTTCGGATGATAAGCAAAACAAAGTATCGCTTTTTGTTGACGGCAACGCCTGTTGTTGTGTACAATTTTTAATTGTCTGAGCAAAGTGACGACTATCATGCGAACTGCACGCAATAAAACGCTGGGCATGAGAGTATGTATGATTCGATAAAATTAAAGGGCTACCTTTGTACTTCCGATGATTCGTAGGCTAATAGAATGAATGACAAGCTTAAGTAGCCAAATAATGCAGGAAGTTGTAACGTTTGTAATTGGAGGGCGTTTCGCAAATGTAATTTTTGCAGCTTTTCTCCACTGTGCAAAGGTCTTTTTTATTCCACGTGTTTAACAAATTCGCACTGTATGCAGGTTGTGATGAATTAGGGCGGCCGATATTTGAATTTCCTTAGCTATATTGTATAACAAAATTATATCGACATGTTTACAGGGTGGCACAACAACATGGGCGTATCCAGCTCAAACCGGAAGGGGGGCAGTTTTCTGAATCCAACTTCGTGCATGGTTGAAGGGGGGTTCATGGGGATGGGCATGTAATACTACACATTTACAAAAAAAAACACTATTTATTAATAAAATTAATTTTTGAACCGTAGTTTGCGAGGATTAGTTGCAAATATTCTAACTACAAATTCCACTAATTGTTCCTTGTTTACGAAAACCCACTGATGATGAATGCTTAACATGGCTAACAGATTTAACCTATTTTCACCAATAGTGCTTCTAAGCCATGTTTTAATTCGGCGAAGAGAGCTGAATGAACGCTCCTACAGTGCTTCTGCAGGGCTGTGCAAAATCAGTAGCGTCGTTCTAATGGTTGGAAAAACAATTCGCATGTATTTGGCGCTTCTTTTACCTCATTCCACATTTTGAACCACAATTCCCTTTCTCCTTCGATGCCCTCCAAATTGTAAAAAGTTGCACAAGATGAAGTACTTTCATTCCATTCCTCCAATGAAACATCACTCATTAAATCCAAGTAAGGAATTATTAGAAACCTTCTCTAAAATTCGGATGGATTTCCGACTGGAGGGTTGCTTCTATGCATTTGTCGGGCAGCAACGCGAGTGGCGGTTATAGCAACATTCAAATGCTTTGCAATATCGCCTGCTTTTTTAAAACGTCAGCTGTAACGTTCTCCGCGTCTTCCCAATGTTCTCTTAGTATGACGGGAATAGTTTGAATGTGCTGGTTAACTTTAACAAGTGCTTTCAATTGAAGTGTATTTGGTACGGGTTCCAGTATAAAGGTATACTTCGCAATTAATGCTACTGACACAACAAATGACGATGCATGCAGTTTTTCTTGTTGCTGCATTATCCTCTTCAGCTAATATCTCTAATGCTTCAACAACATGGACGAAGTGAACCTTAAAAACACGGATGCTCTTGTACTTCTCTGACCATCTTCCACCTTGGAAAAGGGGGCAGCTGCCCCCCTTACCCCTCCTCTGAAGACGCGCTTGTCCAACAGTGCGAGAAGAGACAATTATATCCAAACAATTTCTATTACGCAGAATTACGAAAATTTATATATTGCACATTTTAAAATTATTTTTGCTTATACCATGTGCTAGGTAGCCAGTAACAGGACAAACGTATACAGGGTGGGCCAGCTAAATTGTCCTCCCTTAAAAGTGATTGACGCAACCCGACATACATATAGCATGGCAACCAAATTTTTCTTTAATTTAATTAAATTGATCAACGTTGCTTACTTATGACAATACAAAGTGGAGCAGTGAATTTCTTTAAATTTTACGTAAGTGATTTTCAAATATCGACATAGGTTTGTTGCTTATTTTTAGTGAACGCTGCGAAAATGTGATTGCAGACCACATTTTGTGTATCAGGCGCTATATAACTAGAAGGCCAATTCCTGAAAAAACATCTACATACTTTGAAACTTCTTTAAGAAGAGGTGTTCAGGAATTTAAGGTAATGTTGTTAATTCCAGAAGATGTAGACCAGATCAAATACGAACATGAAAAATGAACTAGCAGTGTTAGAAGCAGTGAATAAAAATCCCCATGTAAGTAAAAGAGCTCTAAGCACACATGTGGGTATTTTGGGGTATGTAGGTATTAGTACGACTTCAGTTAGAATAGTGCTGAAAGCAAATGTATTTCATTGCTATCACGTCACGTTACTTTGGTGCACGAATTGCATGAAATTGATCATCAAAAAATATTGCAATTTTTTAATTTCGTCTAGAGTCCGCTTCTTTTGGATACATATTTTTTTAAATTGTGTGTTGTTTAGCAATGAGGCAAATTTGTTAAACAATAGGGAAATGAACAGGCATATCTCGTACTGTTACTACGACAATCCACACTAGATACGTGTACTCATTTTCAAAGATTTTTCTATAAGTATTTGGTGACCTAGTTTCTCTCTCTCTCTCTCTTCGGAGTGCTACAGTCCCATCTAGACCTTGGCCTCCCTTACGTTATCCGTTCATCTTTGTTTTGGGCTTCCTCTTTTTCTCCTTCCTTCCATTTGCCCTTGATATACTCTTCTTGGTACTCTATTGTCATCCATTCTCTCTACACGGCCGGACCACTTCAGTCTTAATAGTTCTGCGAATTCTACTATGTTTGCCTCTTTATATAGTTGTTTCAGTTCAAAATTATAGCGTATCCTCCATAGACCATCTTCTTGTACCGGTTCTAATATTCGCCTTTCAAATCGTAATAACATCCTTCATCTTCCTTTGGCATTGTCCATGTCTGACATCCATATGTTACGATCGGTCTAATTAGAGATATTTATATATCTTTAGTTTAGTTGTTTTTGTTACATATGTAGCTCTAAAGATCTGTAATAGTGAAAAGTATGTCCTATTACCGGCTGTAGCTCGCATTTGAATTTCTTGTTTAATTCTATTTTTGCTATTTATTAGGGCTCTCAGGTAATCAATTTTCTGGACTTCTTCGAAGTTTTTATCCTCCACCGTGAAATTTTGTCCCATCCTCCTTACTGGTTTTACTGCTAGCATTTTTGTTTTCTGTTCATTGACTTGTAATCCTACCTTTTGCGCTTGTGTTTCTATTTTCCTGTATATTTCTTTAGTTTGCCTTTCGGACCTCGTTACCAAATTTAGGTCATTCGCATATCCAATTACTTGGTTTGATTTTTTAATGATTATGCTGTTGGTGTTCCTTGTAGTCTCCCTAATTGCTTTTTCGAACACGATGTTAAATAGGATTGGTGCTAGTCCGTCTCCTTGTCTTACTCCTTTGGAGGGTGAAAACATCGAAGATAGTCTATTTTGTATCTTCCCCCTGGCTTTGGATTTTTCCATGGTCATTCTTGTGAGATTTATGACTTGGTAGGAATGCCCTGTTTTTCTGTGATATTATACAACTCTGTTCTGTCGATGCTATCATACGCTTCTTTGAACTCTATAAAGAGTTGGTACACTGGTATATTGTATTCCCAAGCCTTTTCAAGTATTTGCCGCATAGTAAAAATTTGGTCAATCGTTGATCTACCTTGTCTAAAACCGGCCTGGTATTCTCTTATTATTTTGTTTCCGTATGCCATTATTCTTTGCTGTAGAATATTCGTAAATACTTTATATGTAGGTATGTGACGCATAGCAGGATATCCCTCTGTAATTCCTGCAGTTGTGTTTGTCCCCTTTCTTATATATGGGGCAGATTATTGTGTCCCACTCTTCCGGCATTATTTCGTTTTTCCATATTAGTCCCATTCACTTATGTATCTCCTTAGTTAGTGTGTCGCCCCCATGACTTATTAGTTCGATTGGTATACCATCGACTTCTGGCTCTTTATCATCCTTCATCTTTAGTACAGCCACTGTTACTTCTTTTAGTGTGGGTTCTTTTATCTCTGGTTGGGCGGTCTGTCTGATTGTAAGTGATATGTCTTCGTTCCTCCCCGCTTGTGTTAACAATTGTGCAAAAATGTTGTTTCCATCTTTCCATTAGGTACTTCTCGTTCTTAGATTAATGTATTTTCCTTCTTCATTCTTGTATATTGATGTTCTGGGGTGGAAGTCTTGTTTTATTATTTGTATTTATTTATGAAATAGCATACCGAAATGTTGTATCCTAACTGTGAGAACCTTAAAGCTGGAGACTTTTCTCGTTATTGGCAGAGAGAAAATAATTTTAGATTATTGAAACTGATGAACAATAACAATATAGCCTGATTACGATTAATAGAATTATTAGAGAGGTAATACTCTTAGTAAATGTACATAATAGCTATTTTTATATTAAGTGCGTGAAGGATGTCTTTTAACGGAGAGATGGTTTTTTTTGTCGAGACCGAAGGTCGAGACAAAAAAAACGTCGAACCGTTAAAAGGACCTTCACGCGCGTAATATAAACAATGCTTTTTCTACAACTTATTTGAAATAGGTCAATTAGACAATATAAATTAAAAAAATTATAAAAATCTATCAATAAATGACATGGTCAAGTCTCCTTGTTG
>JABXWE010003325.1:0-32352 GCA_014611495.1 Limonius californicus | reverse complement strand
GTAATTGCATGTACATTGGTAGCGTCTCATAAAAAAAGGTAACTTAAAAAATAACGAGTTACTTTGTGGTAACTTAGTAACTTATTCAAGTTACTTTTATAATTCAGTAACTTAGTAACTTACTTAGTTGCTTTTTTGCCGAGTAACTGATTAACTAACTTAGTTACTTTTTTAGAGTAACTTACCCAACACTGATTCTAAGTAGCCGACCCCGGTGGTCTAGTGATTAGCACTTGCCTTTAGACCCAAGCGGCGCGTGTTCGAATCGGAAAGTGCATCTGCTGTCGGATAATAAATAGAACCGTAGGTCCCGTGCAATCACTACTGTGGTTGAAACTTCCACAGATTCAAAATTCGTAGTTAAGAATGGGTCAAATATTGCCTAAGTGCAAGATACGTTTGGAAAACCGCGTCCTAGATCTCGCTCAATCGAAACAACAACACTTGAACTATGTAGCGATTTTTAAATAGGGCAGATGTAAGTTGATATACCAGGTACTTCTTTCATCAAATTGGCCCATTGTACACCATCATTAAGAAATTTTCTTACGTTAAATAGTTCCAATATCAGCAAACATTTTTAGTGTGTTGCCTACGGGACCTTCGGTGTTAGTTCTCCAATCACTTGCAGATTTTTCCGTCACGAAAAAACTAAAACCAGCGTACATGAGCTGAAAATCGGAAATCCAGAAGCAGGTTTGGTTCATTCTGAGCCCTAGCTTATTCCGCTTTTCTGGTTAAGTTCTATAATATTTGGATGCTGTTCAACAATCATTGGTGTGCAAAACTTAAGATATTCAAATACCACTGCATAGGCTATGTAATCATATTATTATTATTATGGAGCTTCCTTCCTCCATAGGCCTTTGTACCCCATCGTTTTGGTGTTAGGCAAGGCTATGCTAGTCTGTGGTATGCACAAGAGGACCCGACTCTGCGGGTTACCGTGTAGGTGCGTAACTGTACTTAACCTATCTGATGTAGGATGTTTGCGGGTGGAGTCTTGTTACTCCTCTAGTGCGACCGTAACTCGAAGAGTACCATTAATTTGATACCCAATAGTAAATGTTTGGACTATTACATTCAAATCCTGACTCTCTTACTACTAAGGCACCCAGTCTTCTTATGTAATCATATTCCATTTGGCCTTTGATAATTCTTAGATTCATTTAAAACCAATCGCTGCTATGAGGTTATTCTATATTTCCTTACACTGCTATTGGAAAATTAGACACACAGAGGTTGCATAATTAAAATAAGAACTTTAAGTTTAACAGGTAGGCAACACACAATGCATTTCAAAACGATATACTCCTAAAATGGAGATCAGAATACTATAACTTGACAAATTTCTACTACCAAAATCATGGTATAATCCTGACACTACTATACTTTTAAGCAATTGATGACGTTTATAATATTCTTAGTTGTCTGTCTCTCTGACAAATCTACTGCGAAATCTATATAGAAATAACGACTATCATATTCATTTTCCAAACCTTATTACTTTAAAATTACCGTATTCTGAGATGTTTCTTACTGCTTAATGCTTTCGATTTTCGAATAGGTATCTTGTATTCACGAATGATGTAAATCTTAGTATTTTTTCATTTTATTATTTAATTTTCATACCACTTCGTGCAAATAGTAATCAGAACACAATTCTACTGTACATATACTGCTTCGGTAAGAAACAATAATTAAATTGATCCATTGTTAATTACTGGAACATAATTAAACATTAAATGTAAATACTGCCATGTAAATTACATAAATTACAACGAAACTTAAAATAGTATTTGCTCCTATAGGAGCAGAACCCAAAATTTCCTTTCAAAAATCGGTCGTTTTATCCACTATCCCACACAAGCATAAGTAAACATTATTTTTACTCCTAGACTAAAACCAAACATCTAGATGCATTTTGAAGTTGTTACCTGATATTATACGTACATTTTCTTTACTGTACAACACTACTAAGAAGCATTAAACAGATGACAGTCATAAAGTTTGATACGCTTGTAGGGAATGTGTAATCTGAATTTTCTGATATACAGTATGTTTATTCTAAACAACTAAACGAACATTATTTATTAAGTAATTGTTATTTAAGAAAGTCATTATTCTTCCACGTTATTTTCAATTGTATTTGTAAAACTAAATAGAACAAATGAAAAGTAAATACGCATTAGTACCCAAATAACATTATGTGTAACTTTCAATGCTATATATTTGCTCCTTGTCATTTCTTTGCTGGGCTCTGGATATGATATGGCAAGGTACGCATGGAAGCATGCATAAACAACTGTCATCCATATATACCAGTAAGCATATAAACGCAGGACTTTCGGATTTTCCCAAAAGATTCCACAAATAAACACCACTGCTCCTATCAACTCAATCGACATAAAAGTTAACATCACTATCCTCAGCCAAGCGACTTCTCCAAAACAGTTAAGAACTGATGTGAAGAAACTACCAATAACTAATAATATGCATCCAGTCTTTAATGGAATGCAACAACAACACTTTTCCACGTACACTTTATCGCAAACCATTTCTGAAGATTTCAAACTAATAAATCAGAAGAAAAATAAAATTGCCCAGCTGTCAATTACAAACTGTTCTTATTACAATAGATTGTCAAAGCCAGCTTTCTACAGTTTGAAAAGTAACAGCGCGAAAATTTAGGGCATTGTAGGTAATCTCCACTATCGGAAGATTCAACAATTGCATAGCGTACCTAAAATAAGTGGTCATATAGATACTGGTTCAAAATTCTCCATTTATATACATATATACTCGTTTCGACAATAAATAAACATGTCAGAATTTTTCCCAAACATCATTGAAGTTTTAGTAAATGTATTAGACGGCTATAATGTCACTGCCAACAATTATCAAATCTGTTCATGTTCTTCTTCCTGTATGTGTAGGTCTTTGACCTGACAATGAGTAGAATCTGTTTGCACTTCTGCCGAACAGGAATCTAGTCAAACTCGTTGAACAGGGGAAGCCAACCACGACCGACAACTTAACCTAGCATCCGACAAACGCCCACTTCGGCCGCTTACATAAGGGTTATGCAATTTTAACAGTAACACAATGCAGTATTCTTTTCTTGGACTCCTCTATCTATTATAAGGTGTCGCTACTTCTCTCTTATTCCTGTGTTAGGCGTTTAAAAGACAAAGACATAGAAGACCTCCAGCTTAAAATCAGCTCCTAACTGCAGACATTTTAAACAGGTCTGTTTGATCCTTTCTAAATAACGTCATTGCAGTTGCTACTCCAAAAAGATTCAATGGCATAATACCTCACTAGTTTACTTGTGCTTGGCGAAAACTGAACATTGAAATAGAGACATCTAACATAGATGTTTTACCCACTGGTTTCTAGCCCATGAACGTGTATGTAGAGAAAAATATTATATGACGCTGGCCTACAGGAAACCAATCCTAGATGCAATTTTGTTATGGAATGCAGAGAACGATGGTATCCCGTTCACCTGCACAAGGCAAGAGTAAATTACACGACGATAAAGTAGGGACCACATAAAATACTGCAATTCGAATTTTAGCACTTCACACATATCTTATTTCCAACCGTTATCTAGAGGATTTCTTTGTTTTTATCACTGTTCTGTTAAATCATGTCATAACAGGAAATAAGTCAAACAAATGTTAATTTGTTACGTCGGAAGGTGTTTCAACCTTGAATTATTGTTATATTCTAAGCGTGGTCATAATGGAGCCTTTTTCTGGATGCGAATATGTGAAATACATTTTATACATGGCTATTGCAGCGGGGATGCTCGTGCAGCTGTAGTAGAATATCGCAGAAAGTATCCTCACCGGCGGCAGCCTGACGACCGAATATTTGAACGGTGCACAACAATTTGTGTGTACCAGGTACGATCAGATCACCACATCATGTTGGAAGAAATAACATAGACAATAATGCTGATATTATTAAAGCAGTCCAGCAAAACCCATCGACGAATACTAGAAGAATTTCTAGAGAATTAGGTATTACCAGTCGATGCAACCGTTCAAATGTTCGGTGATCAGCCTGTCGACGGTGAGGATACCTTCTCCGATATTCTACCATAACTGCACGAGCATTCCCGCTGCAATAGCCATATACAAAATGTATTTCTGCATAATCACGTACAATAAAGGGCACCATCATTACCAGACTTAGAAAACAACAATAATTGAAACTTGAAACACCTTCTGCCAAAACAAATAAGCATTTCTTTGACTTATTTCCTATGATGAGTTGATTTAACAGAACAATGATAAAAACAAAGAAATTCCTTGTAACTAGATAATGTTTGGAAATAATACATGGGTTTATTAATATTTTTGCTTCGTGTAGCACGCCATATCACACTACTAAGTTTGGACCACAACTTTTGAATCACCCTGTATATAATACATTGTCTTTGTCATTGGTTAAAATTTAGCCTATCACAGAACGGGATTTACAAAGCATGCGCTTTACATGTTCGCCTGTTAGGTAACCAGACTGTAATAAAGCATACATTAACATTTTTGTTCTTAAAGTTCCATGCTAACAAAGATAAGTTCAACAACGGCCTTAGTGTTTTTTAAAAAAGAAGGATGTTAATATTGTATTACTTCAGGGTTTACCAAACTACGGAGCGCGCCCTTCCTGGGGGGCGCAAGAGTCCTGAAAGGGGGGCGCAGTCGAAAAATAGTAGAACGGAAATAAGTACCTATATTAAAACAAATACAAAATATTTTAGCTTAATAATTAGTATTTAGCATATCGTTTTTTAATTTAAAATTGCATATATCCTCAGTTTCATTTGAAATGCACCACCCATTAAAAATAAAGCTACGTGTTTGAAAATTTGATAAAATAATATTTTATTATTGCGTATGAAATCATCACTATTTCCATTAAAAAAAGCAAATGGTTGTGGTGTTCGTCTACTGTCTCTCATCTACTTGTTGCTTAGAAAGAAAAAAGCATCTAGTAAACATTAATTAGTTGTTTCGAGATTTTGTTACATTTTGTGACAGACTTAATGTTTTAAAATGCCTCCAGTAAGACAACGTAGAAATTTTAACCACATTTCCGATTTTGAGAGAGGTCAAATTATTGGCATGAAAGAAGCTTTCGTGAAATTGGTAAAAGGGTAAATCGGGACCAACTACAGTTGCACGAATATGGTCTGCTTGGTCAGAAGAAGGCATTCAGGAACATCGTTCAGCTGGTAGACTTCCACGTAGCAGCAATGTTCGTGAAGATCGACTTCGAAGAATGGACATGAGACCGCTTTCAAACAACAAGGTCTGTTACTGTAAACTGGATGCGAGCTCTTCACCGCCACGTGTCAATGGTATATACAGAAGATTCTCTTCTTTTAGACTGCCACCCTACCGTCAATTCCAACGGCTGCCTTTAACTCCACAACACAAGGCTGTTAGGCTTGCTTGGCTGCAACATTGGAATCAGCAATGGAACGGCATTGTCTTCAGTGACGAATCAAGATTTTATTTGTGGGAAAATGACGACCGTAGGCAGGCACGTCGATATCGAGGAGAAAGACAAAATCTAGAGTTTGTTGAAAGACGCCATACAGGTTTAACACCTGGAGTTATGGTTTGGGGTGCGATTTGTTTCGGTAGAAGATCACCTCTTGTGTTCGTGTCAGGCACTTTAAATGCACTATATTCGCTATATTCATCATGTCCTGGAACGGGTGTTAGTACCATTCATGCATATGTTGCCAAACGGTATTTTCCAACACGATAACGCACGTCCACATACTGCAAACATTACCAGAACGTATCTCCAACAAGCTCAATTGCAAATGTTGCCCTGGCCTGCACGATCACCGTACTTATCTCCGATCGAACGTCTTTGGGACATGATGGGCCGGCGACTAAGATTATTTCCAAGAGCTCCTAACAGCTTAGAAGAACTGAGACACCAACTCGAGATTGTATGGGACGAGATACCCCAGGAGAACATAGACCACCTAATATAAACCATGCCACGACGAGTAAAAACTTGCATTGCTGTTCATGGCGATGTTACACATTATTAATTTTGTTTTCGTTGTTCTTATAGTTGTCTTATAATTGTTAAAGTTTTTTTATGAAAACCTGATCATTTCATACGCAATAATGGAACATTCTTTTAGCAAAGTTTCAAACCAGTAGCTTTATTTTTAATGGGTGGTGCATGTCATATGCAACGAAGTGTATACTGTACTTACGAGTACAATCTAAAAGTACATAAAACTTACTAACAGTTTATTTAAACAAACTAAGAACTTAAATGTGCCGGTTTTGTACTGCATAACTTGTCCAAGTTTGGTTCTAAATGAGCAACCGCTACCCTTAGCTCACGTTCGATGTTGAGTCGTTTCTGTATTTCGATTTATTAGAAAAACAAACTCCATGAAGGTAAAATGTAGGAAATGGCAATATAATCTGCATAACTATCTTGAATGACGGTGAAAATTCCTCTTGCAAGTTAATCCAAAATTCGTCAATGGTTGTCGACGAAGATTGTCGCTTCTCTTCTGTAATGTTAAATCAATGAATTGCTCCTCCTCTTTCAACGATAAATCTGTAGGTGTAACTTCCAAGGGGTTTATTACCCAGTCGTATTTGGTCAGAAGACTTTCAAACAAATAACGTTTAAAAGTTTTAGATAACGTTTTTAAAGGACGTTCTATGCATCCAAACATGGCACACACATTTGTATGACTTGGTTTGTTATCGTAAATAAATGTTTTTAAATCAATACACATTTCTGTGTCTTCACTATTTATCTTGTTAGAACGAAGTTCCAAAATTCCCGAAAAGCCGTTAATTTTATCTGATAGTATTAAACATGAGTATTATTTCCTTGCAACTGAGTATTTAAAATACTTAATTTATCAAAAATGTCAATCACATAAACCAGTTTAATTACAAATAGTTTGTCAGCAAAATTCTCAGAATTTGTGATTTTCTTCTTTCAATAATGCATATATTTCCTGCTTAAGCTCAAAGACACGTTGTATAACTTTTCCACTTGATAACCACCGAGATTTGCAGTAAGATATTAGTGCTGAATGATGAGCGCCCGCGTCATTGAAGAAAATAGTCTTGTCGATAAAAGCCTTGTTTATATCTATAATTTACAACGGCAATTACAATGGATAATGCCAAATGAAGTCTTTAGCCGATTTCTGCCGAAGCGAATGATTCCCTGTGTATCATGCAATGGTGCAGGCGGCATTTGGATTTTTTTGCGCATACCTAAGTGTTTGTAGACCGTCATATTTTCCTGCCATCACCGGTGCCCCATTAGTGCAAACAGCACTGGGATCGCTCTTCCCCATTGACGACTGTCTTTATAAAACTAAAATTCAAATATCCGTCACAATATTTGCTAGTTTTTGTTTTAGGAGTATTTGGTAGCTTTTTTATCTCTAGACGCATATGTATTTGCAAGCTCAAAATTACGTTTAGAACAAATTAAATCTTTTTCCATGCTTGTAAAATATTTGTACAAACTTTAAAGCACGCAGGTGCAACAGAAAGCAGATGAAATTTTACGCGCCTATCGCTGCTACGCTTACTATTAAACTAATCTAACCGAATTTGCATTATAGTTTTATACTTTCTGTCCCCACTGTCACTATTTCTGGACCGTTCTATAGCGCTCGATAAAGTTCAAGATTTCGTCTTGCTAGGGGGGGGGGGAGGTGTATCATTACATGTAAAAAAGGGGGCCGCTAAAACTAAAAGTTTGAGAATGGCTGTATTAATTATTGCAGAATTAATTTTTTTAGTTTATAATTGTAAATTTACTGCTACAATTAAGAAAGTATCCAATATTTGCTTTATATGTCCAAACCTACAAAAAGATTTTCAGTAATCAGCAATATATCGCCGATGTGAAGCCAGCGAGTGTGTGTACTGTAAAATGCAATTTTTTGTTTCGTAGAAAAAGGTGAAGTTATGTGTGCGCTACGACGCGCAATGTTTTGACTGGTCCTCTAAAACGCTGTTTTTGTTTAAATTTGGTAACATTTAATTATTATTAGTAAGATATGAAAAATAAACTTTTTTGTAAGTTTAAAGAACAAATTCATGGGATTTGTTTGTCGGACTGAGTTGTCCTTATTTCATTCCCAAAAGCTAGTGTGTAGTTAGTTGTTCCAGCCTGCTGAAATTATGTAGTTTATTATAGTTTATCGCCATATATCATTGATTAACGTATAAGAGCAAGATTTGTTCTTAATATTCGAGTAATGTTAGCATGTCATTAGAAATAGTTACAACTAACAGTTTGCTTCTATTAACGTTTACCCAAACAATGTTTGGTTGCAACCATAATTATTTTTATATATACAGGGAATTTTTCTTTTTAGTACACATAGCCTATGTATACTTTTAAAAGAAACGCATCAATTTCGCCTATTGTGTATGCAACCAACTATACCGACAACTAAAAATCAGAAACAAACGTCACTATAGTTGTGAATTATTTGAGTATGAAGGTTATGTTGATGCAGTGTTTATATTAAATAAGTATTTCACCTTGTAGGTATATAGGACGCAGATGATGACTTATTTATTAAATAAAAATCGACAGAATGATGTTCCTGTAAGGTCCGTGCACATTATATTTCTTTTGTACAAAACACATACATCAGCGGTCAAAGTAGTGTAATGGTCAGCATAGCTGCCTTCCAAGCAGTTGATCCGAGTTCAATTCCCGGCGATGGCAAACTTTTTTAATTATTATTATTCTACGTAGCATAAAATATTTCATTTCATTTCTTCGGTTAAAACGTGATTACTTTCAGTTTTTATTTTATGGGACTTTATTACGCATCCCTCTGATTTAAATTTTCTAATAATTGTTTGGCACTAAATAAAGATTAATTTTATTTTTTAGCATTGAATTAATTTGATTGCTGCGGTCACAGCATGCTTGAGTTGTCTGTATAGTTGGTTGCCTACACAATAGGCGAAATTGACGCGTTTCTTTTAAAAGTATACATAGGCTATGTATACTAAAAAGAAAAATTCCCTGTATAATATATTATATATAAATTATAATATGCAGTATAGAAATTCTTTGATCTCTGTACGACAATGTTTGCAGAGCTAATATATTTACACAGCTGAATAACTTAATAACATTTTGATGTTAGTGCGTTCGGTGTTAGTTCTCCAATCACTTGCAGATTTTTCCGCCCCAGAAAAACTAAATTCAGTATACATGAGCTCAAAATCGAAAATCCACAAGCAGGTTTGGTTAATTTTGAGCCCTACCCTTGCTCCGGTATTCTGGTTGGATTCTGTTTTCTAACAAGCATTGGTGTGCAAATCTTAAAATACTCAAATATCACTGCAATGGATTTCCATATCCAAAGAAGTAAAAGTATCAACATTTAATCGAAACAGATAATTCTGTAAGAGATGCCTAGCGAAACACGAAAATAATGCACCGCACATATCGAATATTCTTTCTGGTAAACCATGTTTTCAATATTAAATAAGCAGAATTACCACCATGTGTAGAATAGCATGGCGCTGTAGTTATGAAATTATAAATAAACATCAATACTACCCATTCTGTGGCGATCTGTATTTCATCCACCAACAACTGTCCTGCTTCGAAACCAGTCTTAGCTATCGCTAATATATACCTACTTACACATACACTTTAATATAATTATATTGTCTTTATACAGGGTGATTCACAGGAGCGAAGCAGCTTACCATTACCCGCTATAGCTAGTGACCTCATGGCACCCTGTATATATATTTTAATTATACAATATGATATTTTAGCACCAATACAAATCTGCTACAAAGTGGCACCAAACTGTATAAAAATAACGTCAATGACATTAAAACGGGCACCCAGCGTAGTGGCCTTTGTGAGGGTGCCATTATGCGATGATTTCTTTTTTACTTTAGTGTGCGAATTATTACCTATTGTCATACATCCGTGAACAAACGTTTCCTGTTGAGGGATATATATGCATACACAAGTGTTGCTCCGAATGGTTGCCCGCCAAAATATTTACAATGCTTTCCTATGAAAGCAGTGGCCAGTTTGCATTTAAATATTCCAACCGCTTGTCGGCTTTATGCCTACCTAACTATGGGGAATTTATGAATGGCACTTTTCGAATATATTGGCCGTTTCTCTGAAAGAATTTCGTGACCATCATTATCAATTATCACAATACGATATCGCATTCAGGATCAAGTTGACCTTCGTGCCTTGAGTAACATCATGATATATAAAATAACTTCTCATTTGAACGTTCGACAAAATTAATTTTGGCAAATATTGTAGATTGTAAATCTTGATATTACTTTTTTGTAGCTCTTTGTCTTCTTCGCATGCTTTATCTCTTACAAGACGTAACGACCTTCTCTTATATGCCTGTGTTGCGCGTTTAAAGTGCCACAGACATAGAGGACGTACAGCATAACGTAGGCTCCGAAACCACGGAAAGTGTAAACGCTTCCACTGGAAGGAAGATTTACTAGGCAGAATACCTGGCTGATTTGCATTTGCCTTGCGAGGGAGGACGGCCATTAAAGATCCGATGTTCCGATACTGGGAAGTGAACCCAGCACCATCAGCGTAGAAGTCTAACGCGATAACCTCTAGCCTATGGCCGCCTGATACTGCAGTATCTTGTTATGTGTATTTTGGGTTGCCTGTTTGTGGAATGGAAGGCTTCTACTCTTCCGTAATGATCATAATAATTTTATTTATTTGTTAAACTCCACGATAATTTCTGAAAATGACGACCACCAACTTTGAGGCAAGCATTGCAGCTCCGAAGCATATTTTGGTATATTCTCTCAAAAATTCGTTGTTTAGAGTTCTTGTGTTGCGACCAGAATCCGTGCTAGTAGATCTTCTTCAGAACGGCGAGCGTGGCACGGACGCGACTGGTTCCCCTCGACCAATCCATTACCATCTACGTATACTTGGTCGAAAGTGTGGTATTTTTTCCAACAATTTTATTCTTCTTGTAAGAAGGTCGGGTAAATAGGGCCGGAGAGACGATGAAGGAGAAGGTATGACCCAATTAAACAACATTCGGGTAGATAACTATTGTTATCTGCAGTTCGAAAACGGTACGTTTCCAATCCCCTTAATACCTATCAATGTGTAACACGTATTCATCAACACCTTGTGTAGAGGTTAGCAATTAATCTTACAATATTTGGTATTTGGAATTGATTTTACCCAAGGCTTTTTCTCAGAAATTGGTTCTGATTTACCAAAGATGGTATATTAGTTAGTAAACTCGGTCGTTATATATTACGTCATATAATCATATTATTATTATTATTATGGAGTTTTCACAGGCCTTGTATGCCAATCGCTTGGGGGTGAAGTAAGGTTAAGCTATACCTTTTCAACTTCAAATTGAGAATAATCAATTTCAAATTGGGAATAATCAATTTCAAATTGGGAATAAACACTTTCAAATTGGGAATAAACACTTTCAAATTGGGAATAAACACTTTCAAAATGGGAATAAACACTTTCAAATTGGGAATAAACAACTTCAAATTGAGAATATTGTTAGATATTAAGTGACCTGTGAAAAACAACATAAAACATTAAGTAATGTCATTTACAGTATTCGCGCATTGTTAAAGATGCCTTGCATACAAAAACGTGAATCTCTTAATGTTAAAAAGCAAGTATGTGTTGTGTATAATAATAATGGAAACTGGAGAGAACTTGCAAATACACTAGGAGTAAAGACTTCAACCGCATATCGATGGGTAAAAAATCAAGCAGATGAAGAAAAGCAGCGTGGTGGTAAACGCAGATCTAAAATTGCTAATGAACACCGGATTTACATGGAACAGTGCATCGAAGAGAATCCTAGAATAACCTTAAAACAAATAACACAGAAACTTCTAACAAATTATCAACTTAATGTTTCCAAAGAATGTGTAAGAAAACATTTAGATGGTATGATGTTTACTTTAAAAGATATTAGAAAAGAACCTGAAAGAGCAAATAGTGAAGAAAACAAAGTAAGGAGGCGTGAGTATGTTCAAAAATTGTTAGAATATCAGGCAGAAAATATCCCTACACCCTACTATTTATATGGACGAGACTAATTTTAATTTATTTGTATCGCGACGCAAAGGAAGATCAAAAAAAGGAAAACGATGCACTTACATTTCGGCTGGTAGCAAAGGCGCAAATATCCACGTCATTGGATGTATTGGGAATATGGGTCTCATATACCACGAAATCAAACGGGGGGCATTTAAAAAGCCGCAAGCTAAAGAATTTGTTCGACACTGTATTCGCAATGCCCAACTTATATATCAGACGCCCGTAGTCCTTGTCATAGACAACGCGCCGTGCCATGCTGCTATTGATGAAGTTTTCCAAGAAGATGAGTTTTCTGAAAATCATTTGCTAAGATTAAGCCCATATTCACCTATGTTTAATGCCATCGAACAAGCTTGGTCAAGTTTAAAGGCATATGTTAAAACAGATTTAGCTATTCAAATGCCAAATATTCTAGCTGGTGAAATGAGAGCTAACTTTATTCAAACTGAATTTCGTCAACAAAGTTTGGAAAACATTATAAGGGAAAATATTTTAAAACTTACAGTAGCCCATTGTGCCAGATGTGTTGCCCATATTCAACGACACATACCAGACGCATTAAATATGGTGGACCTTGTTTTCTAATTCGTTTTTCAGTGTTATTACCGTTGTTCGTTTAATTTGTAACCTTAGTTTGTTTAACTTTTTACGATACATTTAAATAAATTTAAAAATTTTGATGCTTTTCATCTTTTATTGTATGTATATTTACATTGTTGTCAACAGCAGACAAACATATAAAGTTATTGTTATAATTACTCTCGAAACCGAACTTAAAAAAATCTCTATTTGAAATTGATTATTCTTAATTTGAAATTGATTATTCCTAATTTGAAATTGATTATTCTTAATTTGAAATTGATTATTCTTAATTTGAAGTTGAAAAGGAATACATTTAAAATTTCAAAATTAATCTTAAATATTTCACTCTAGACACTAAATTTCATCATCATGCCGAAAATTTGGCATGCAGGTGCGAAATTTTCGAATTTCATTCATTTTTCTATTTCTTAGAATGCACATCTACTTGGAGCATGTAGTATTGGCATTTATCCAATGTTTTTGAGCTTAGTTGCAAAATGGTCATGCTTAATCTTTAAATTTCTATGTTAATCCAAAGATCCAAGTATCTAGAAACTTTCGACTTTAATTGAGTACATAGTTTTCAAACGCTAAGAAAGTATAAAAATTTCTTTTTAATTTCCAAAATTTCGGTTCTAATTCAAAGCATATTATATTTAATATTTAAATTTAAATTCGTAATTTCGATTGATATTGTTATGTTTTGTTTAAATACCAAGTATTCGACTTTAACATTAAAATTGTAACTTTAATAGCAATTTTTCTTATTTAATCTCCATGTTTTCCACTCTATTTTAATATTGTGACTTTAAATAGTATTAAAATACATATCTATTTCGACCTCGTAAATTAGATGTTCATCTTCGACATTAATTTGTAAACTTCAATCTTAAAACTTTAATTGAATCGGTGAGTGGAAGAACGGTACAAGTCCAAAAATGACATATTTTAGTTAAGATATACATTTTTCTCTAAATTTCAAGCTGTATGCATTGAGCTGAAGATCGGTTTAATGACGCATACAGTTGGACGTGTATAGCACATTGTCAATCACGAATGAGTGTAAGAACGGTTCAAGTCCTGCACATAAACCGTTCTTCCGCTCAAGCTGAGATAATGTAGGCGCATGCTCAATTTGTTTAGTTTCCCTACCAAGTCAACACATTATAGCTCCAAAACTATTATATACTTGGATGCAAAATTGACTGTGAAAACAATGCATTCTCTGTTTATAAATGATAATTCTGTATTCAAAAATAAGGTAAAATATGAGTATTACCTGAAATACTTCAATGAAAACTTTTGTCTTCGATTTGGTAGACCACAAATAGATGTTTGTTCTACTTGTGAGGCATTGGGAATAAAACTGAAAGATGCCCATCTCAACGATAATGCAAAACGGGTAGCTGCTGTCGAGTTAATTATACACAAGAGAAGGGCAAAAAAGTTGAGATTCATAACTTAAAAGATAACACAGGTCACTTCTATAGTTATTACGAAGGTCAAGCAAAAAAAACCCCTAATGAGGTATGCTCATTCTTGCTTGATTATATTCTAAATCATGTGTCTCCGGAAGTGAAAGAATTGCATTTATTTTCTGATGGCTGTCCTGGCCAAAACCGCAACAACACTATGGTGAGGTTTTTGTTGGGTTTGCAGGCAACAAAACGTTTCACTAAAATTTACCATTATTTTCCAATACGAGGACATTCATTCCTCCCATGCGACAGAGACTTTGGAACCCTGAAACGTATGGTGAGGAAATATGATCGGGTTTATGTTCCAGAACAGTATGAAGACATGATTTTGAAATGCAGAAAAAATATACCGTTTACTCTGAAAACCATTACATATAAAGACATTATAGATTATAAAAATTGGTGGCCTCTGCACTTCAAGAAGATGTGCAAATCTATTAAAAAAATGAAACGTTTTGTGTGTCTAAATACAGACAATTTGTGTATGATAGCACTACACCAGGGTATGTTGACACTCGTGAGTTTATTGATGGACTGTCTATGCACACATTCAAACTCTTGAAACCTAACGCAAACCCAGTTTTACCCAATAATAACGCATATGCAGAAGCTGTTCCAATAAATGTTAAAAAAATTGAGGACCTGAAAAAGCTTTTACACTACTTAAGCGGAGAAGACTTGGAGTTTTTTTATCACATTACATCGTGGAAAACAACTGCTGTAGAAGATAATGAATGAAGACGTTTTTCGTGAAAACGTTATATAATTTTCAGCTTTTCTAACTTTTAAAATTTGAATTCTTGTTTGATTTAGCATAATTACATCAATACCTTGCTTTAGTTTAAAAAGATACGTTGTAAAATTAAGTTTAAAATTAAACTTGGACAAAACAAATAACATGAGTGAAAAAAGGGTGTAAGTCCAGAACTTGTTTTTAATCGTAACTTTGTCCCCTGTGACGTTAAAAAAATTTGGTTATGACCACATCATTACTTGGTGCCATAGCTATAATTCATCTGTGGATAGCAAAGTTGTATTCTTATTAGTTCTCAAATTAATCAGTTATATTCATTTTCTGAAAATTAGGAATTTTGGACTAACACCCTTCTTCCACTCACCGATTCAATTAATTTATAATATTATTTAAAAATGTCAAACCTTAAACTAGACCTATTTACTCTTTAAACTCAATGTGTTTCGATTTGAATCTTGAATTTTCACTTGAATTTTTCTTAAAATATATTCTTGCAGATCGAAATTTCTTTTTATTCCAAAAATTCAAAATGTACTCTGATTTTCGTCATTAACTTTGATTTCTATTTAGGAATTTCGCTCATAATTATTTATTTAAAATGTGTACGTTAAGCTCCAAATGTCGACTTTATTCTCAAAATTTCGTCTTTAATCGATCATTTTCAAACCTTTATAAGGTCTTTCTTTGCCAGTATGATTTAAGCAATTTCACTGATCGCTTTTCTAATATTCTTATCATGTCCTAAACCCTGAAGCATCATATATGTACCTCCCACATGTTATGAAACATCCCGTATGTACTTCTTCCTACATTATACATTCGGAGTATTTTTCAAAATCAGCGGCAGACTAGGAGATTTGAAAGGTGTTTTAGATGTAAGCCTAAAAGCTGTTATAAACCTCAGATATTCAAGGTAGAAGAAAAGGCAAGTAATAAATATCCAAACACCGATGCCCCGAACAAATGGATTTGTTATCTTGAATGCGTTGTTGGAATGTGACAGATAGGGTGCCTAGTGTTTTTTAAGGACCTTAAAATTTTAGGAATTCTTCTAGTCTGGCTGTTATAAAATACTGATTTATGTCTGTGAAATCGGTTTAACTTGTATGAGTAATATCTGAAACCTTTAGAATCGCCTTAATAAAATGATAATTCGAATATCTACTTAAATTTTGTGTGAAAAGAAATAGGACATTGCCCTATAATAAGAGGAAGAAAAAGAATAAAAAGCAGAAGAAATGTTGTTTGAATTTTATTGAGATTTCTAACTTTTTATGTAATGTTTCGTGATATCGGCTTTATGGATTTTGTTTATACGGGATGCCGCAAAATTGACGTCCGTGCTTTTTTAAAAACGAATAATATTAGCAAAAAATATATCGTCCATATCTGTTGTCACAAAATCTGACCAAATAGGTTTCCTCCTATTTCAAGGCAAACATTCGCACGGTTATTGATGGAAGGACAAACCCTGTGTAGCATATTTTCGTTTATTGACACCATAGCAGCTTGAAAATACGATCTACGACATCCTCAGGTTTCACAACAGGTTCGCGGTAAACGTTTTCTTTCAAATGGCCCCAGAAGAGAAATCCAGCGGATTCAAATACGGTGACCTACGAGGCCATGGTATGGGTCCTGTTCCAATCCACCTCTCCACCTCATTTCTCACTTGTAATCCATAATATGACGGTGCACCATCATGTTGGAACCAACAATTTAATCTAACTGATATCGGAACTTTTGCTAAGGACATCCAGCAAGCTGCATGGGCTACCATTATCGCAAGAACCAAAGGTAATAACTACCCAAGAAAAATAAGATAGCTCATCTCTGAAAAGAGAAGACTCAGTAAAACTATCATCAATCCCGAGCTCCTGCAGACAAGACTAGACGGAATAACTGTTACGGGCCAATCGAACTTTTCCGACGACCCGTAACCAGATAGGTAGAAAAGGCCTACAGCTTAGCTCAGAGGAGTAGGGGGAGTTCGCTTACGGGAGGAAATCTTTAGTTGTGTACAGGGTAAATCAAAATAAGTGGGCGCCACCTTCCAAATCCAGCTGATTGTAGGTCCTCGTGGAAGGCCGAGAAGCCAACAGCTTACGGGAATGGAACTCACCTTTATTGTGCCTCCTCCTATATATTTAAGCTTGCACAATTCGTACACAAACAAATACAGAGTACACAAAAATAAAAGAGGCAGTAAATTTTAAAACACATATAATGAAATTGTTAAAAATGACAGTACAAGAAAATCACAACAAGTGGTAACGCTATAAGTTCGGATTACATATTTTAAATTTTTTAACGTTAAGAAAAAAACTCGCCGCCACTGGTGCAACGGGATTTACGTTTTTCATACAGCTATGTACGCCAGGGACGCTGAAGTTCACAAGAATAAAACAGGATATAATTTGGTAGTTTTATAATTAACAACTAACACCACATATAGCGACTGAAGGTCGTCTTTCTATTTACATGAAAGCAAAATTTGAAGTCTGCGAGTTAACGCGAGCAAAAAAAAGTTTTCTTTCTCACAACACCAAAAAACTAGATTTTTTTCTTTACCTTGAACGATTCTAGGAGCGGCCGGCACAATACTGGGAAGTAGTTAAACAGGATGATACAAAAAAATCCACGGTACGCCACCGCAGACTGGATTGAATGAAGTCAACAGCCAGGGGCCCGAAACTTGGATGCAATCGTCGCACCGACGGAACTGCCAGGGGTCAGGAACGGGGCTCGATACATGATCCGCCAAAGGCGATCGGCTAATTCCCACAGAATTGCCTTTAACAGGGACAAATCCAGTGTGTTTTCTTATCCGACAATAGTCGATGGTCTGTTTTTACCCCTTGGTAAAACAGCGGAACGAAACTCACACGTAATGGTTACCCATCGAAAAACCCAAAAGCCGCTCCTGCATCACTTAACTTTATTACGGCCCCCGATTGATGGAATTTTAGGAGATCCGGAGTCAGCAGAGATCTAAAATTGACTGTCTGAAAAACGCAACACGACCCTTCATTCCCCCAAAAAGGTTGCACCATATTACGAAATGTTATGAAAAGTTCTAGAGTAAGGCACGCGTGAGTTCTCGGAAGCGTTAAGGCCAAGCGCGAGAAAAAACAATATTCGACAATTTCAACACAAAAGGAACTGTCAACATAATTCAAACTTAGAAAGACGCAACAAAATAGCGAAACGGTAACCCAAAATAAGACTGCAATTAAAACAGCGTTATTAATTCCTACGAAGCGGCAATAAATTAAGAAATTGATTCATATAGAGCGGCAAATTTTAAAATACATAACATAACGCTATCCAGGAGCTTAAAACTAAAATTCAATAATGAATCGTTTAGTGACTATCTAAGCGAACTATCAAATCACAGCAAAATTGACTATTCACTCTGGAGATCCACTAAAAGATTAAAAAGGCCGAGCGTATAGTATCCTCCAATAAGAAATGCTGGGAGTTGGGCAAAAAGCAATATCCAGAAAGCTAATAGTTTTGCTGAACACATTGAAAGGACATTTCAACCGTATGAAGGTGAAGACACATTAGATTGGGAAACCCTTAGCCCAGTAGAAGGCGAAATCAAAGCCACCACTCCAAAAGAAATTGCAACAGAAATAAATGAAAATATGGACCCAAAGAAAGCTCCAGGTTTTGACTTGGTTATTGGGGAATTCTAGAAGAACTTCCTAGGAAAGCTATAATCAAACTTACCTATCTTATCAATACCTTATTTCGACTGGGATATGTACCTAAAATATGAAAAGTAGCTGAGGTAACGATAATCCGTAAACCTGGAAAACCACCCAACCAAGTTTCATCTCATAGGCCAATCTCTATACTCTCTATCTATATCTCTATAATTTCGAAACTGTTGGAAATGTTATTTCTTAGAAGGTTGAAACCCATTATAGAATATAAGAATCTAATTCCATCACACCAGTTTGGCTTTAGAAAAAGTCACTCAACCATGGACCAAGTCCACAGCATAACAGATATGATTGAAAGATTATTATTAGAGGAAAGAAAAGTTTGCTCTACTATCTTTCTTGATGTAGCACAAACTTTTGATAAAGTGTGGCACAAGGGACTTAAGTATAAATTAACCAAGCTTTTGCTCAGATAATATATACAATTATTGGCATCATACATTACAGAGAGAGCTTTCAGAACTAAGCAAGGTGATGCTTATTCGGAAATTAAAGCAGGAGTGCCACAGGGCAGTATATTGGGACCTGTCCTCTGCCTACTATATACCAGTGATATCCCTGAGTTAATGCATAACACGATAACCACCTTCGCAGACAATACAGCCACCTTGGCTATAGGCAAAAACTACGAAGAAGCAACAAGGAATCTTCAAACATCTGCCAATCAAATTAGCGAGTGGACCAAACGCTGGAGAATTAAATTGAGCGAAACTAAATCTGTTCATATAAGTTTCACAAACAAACATTATCAACATATCCCTATTAGCATAAATAATACACAAATACCATATTAATACAGCAAAATATTTGGGTATTACGTTGGATGCTAGGATGTATTGGCTTTTGGGTAGACATTCTACCCTGCCAATCCACAACAAAATATACAAATATAAACAAATTCTTAAGCCTGTATGGACATATGGCATCCAGCTGTGGGATTGTGCCAGAAAGATCAATACTGACATCATCCAGCGCTTTCAGAATAAAATACTAAGAAACATTGTTAACGCTCCATGGTACTACAGTAACAGTGACCTTCTCAGAGACTTGGAAATTAAAACTGTTAGCTGTTTAGGGTAGCAGGTAGGTACACCACCACAAGTTCGCTGGAAGTCAGACCTATTGTAGGAGCGGCGATCCTGCCCATGCAAGCTCTTGATTTCTCAAACCTCCTGACCCGGGAGGAATCATGTCCCCAACCTCTGTCCCACCTGACACCCTATTTTATTCATCCTGTATCCTACCCAACTCGCCAACACGCAATGGCAAGCGTGGCGCTTTAATGCCAACTCCCCTACAAAATGCCAAGTTCTAAAACAAAAATTGATAGTCCCCAAGCGGGTTGCTTAAAATCCTGTACTGACAAGTCAGTCTGACTCAATTGATCTGGGGCAGGCAAAAAATTGGCCAGACAATACACACATCTTAAAATTGCCAGATATAACTGCAGAAACCTTAAAAAGTGACGATCAGCTATACGATCTAGAGAATGGTGCAACTAAAATGAATTGGTGCACGATTGGCCTATTCGAGGTTAGAAGAAAAGGGGAAGGTCTGTCTATATTGAAATCTGGAAATGCTTTGTTCCATATGGGACATGAGGAGTTGGTTTTCTCATTACCAAAAAGGTATTACTCTTTTTAGACTGCGACTGCGAGGTATATCACATAGAGTGGCATATATGACTACCAAAATATCAGATAAACAGAAGATCAAGCTTATTCATGTTTATATACCAACATCAACTCACGACGATGAAGAAGTAGAGCTGGTATACGAAGATATAGATAAAGCAAGAAAAGAAAATAGAAGTGACCACGACATCGTCATAGGCTACTTCAACGCCATACTAGGAAAACAACAAGAAGACAACGAGTAATACACAGGAAAACACGGACTAGGAGAAAGGAACAATAGAGGAAACATGCTGATGAATTTTTTAAAACAATAGAAGCTATACGCGATGAATACCTTCTATAACAAGAAAGCACAAAGAAAGTGGACATGGATTAACCCCGACGGCAAAACTACAAATGAAATAAATTATATACTGTTTTCGTCTGAAAAACTGATCTATGATGTAACAACCCTAAACACATTTAATACAGGTAGCGACCACCGACTAGTCAGAGTAAAGATAATATCTGATGGAACAAAAAATAGAAGTAAATACATAAAACATAAAAAGATGCAAATTGACATAGATATACTCCGGAAAAACAAGGATTTGTACAACGATAATTACAAAGTTACATGAATAATGTCTAATATAATAATAAAGATGTTAATCAGATATCGCAAAACATCACAACTGTACTTACAAGTGTGGAAGTAGATACAGCAAAAAAGACGAGAACAAAAAAAAATAAAATATCAGACGGCACAAAAAAAGGAAAAATAGAAGACCGGAGATTACTGTACCAAACAGGACAATATGCCACAGATCAATGCAGACAAACTCGAAAAAAGGCAAGAGCAATGATTCGCAAAGATCTTGAAGAAAACTACAGAAAAATGGCGGAGAATGTCATAGAGAAAAATAAAAATCTTAAATGTGTTGAAAAAAACAACAAATAGTGGCTTTAGAAGACGAAAATGGTATAGAAGTAAGATACAGACACGAAATAACACAGTTAGCCCAGAAACATTACGAAAACCTATATGAAAGACAAATAAATCGACCTCCTGCAAACACAAATATCAAAGTAGTTAATGTAGACTCCCAGGATATCCCAGAAATAAATGACGAAGAAATTATCTCTGCTATAAAATCACTAAAAAATAATAGAGCACATCGGGAAGATACGAGGTCGGACAAATATGAAACGGGATTGGCACTACTGCGGACGCTAATAAGAAACTGACTATTTCCAAATCATATCCAAATTGTAGTTGGAACTTTCGTCTACACATAGCTAAAACGGCATCCTGTCAGAACTTGCGTGGTGGGCTGTGCATGCGAATGAAGAAGTTAGTGCAGCTGTCACGTGTGACACAAGTCAAACATGGAGCAGAGAGTGAACATTAAGTTTTGTTTCAAATTGGGGAAGACGGCCACGGAGACATTCGAGATGTTAAAAACTGTGTACGGCGATGAGGCCATGTCCCGTACTTGCGTTTTCAAGTGGTTTGCCAGATTTTGTGAAGGTCGGCAGGACCTTTACGATGATCAGAAGCCGTAACGATCGAAAAAGTCCGACAACTTGTGGCGGCTGATCGACGACTGACACTGAGAATGATGGAGCAGGAGCTGAGTATTAACCGTGAAACCATTAGAACCATTTTGGGGAAGGATTTGAAGAAAAGGAAGGTCTGTGCCAAATTTGTCCCGCACAATTTGACCGCTGAGCAAAAAGCGCATCGGGTGGACACCTCCCGCGACTTCATTGCAACAGCCAACAGTGATCCAAATTTTATGGATTCAATTGTTACTGGTGACGAGTCGTGGTGCTTCCAGTACGATCCAGAAAGCAAGTCACAAAGCATGGAATGGCGATCGAAGACGTCTCCCAGGCCAAAGAAATTCCGTCTCCATAAATCGAAAGTGAAGACCATGCTGATCACTTTCTTCGACAGTCAAGGCATCATTCACAAAGAATTTGTGCCACCGGATGTCACCGTCACTAGCCTGTACTACAAGGGTGTCATGACGCGGTTACTAAAACGCATTCGAAGTGTGCGACCGCATTTGGCAGCCTCCGGTAAGTGGCACCTTTTACACCAGAATGCCCCTGTGCATTCTGTCTTGATTGTGAAGACGTTTTTGGCGACACGAAATGTCCCAGTCTTAGAACATTCTCCCTATTCGCCGGATCTGTCTCCAGCGGACTTCATGCTGTTTCCTCAGCTGAAATTGACCCTCAAAGGAAGGTGCTTTGACGACGTGGACGTGGAAGACGGAATGTTATCGCCGAACTAAACGCACTTCCTCGCGACAAGTTTAAGCAGGCTTTCGGCGAATTGTATCGTCGATGTCAACGGTGCGTAGAAGTCGAGGGAGATTACTTCGAAGGACGCTAGAGGTATTTTCACCAATGGCTACCTCACATGCATTGTATTTGATCAATCCCGTTATATATTTGTCCGACCTCGTAACACTCCGGCCGAAATGAGTAAAGAAGCACAGGCAGTAGTAACATCAAAATTGAAACACCTATTTAACTGCTGTTTAGAGCAACAAGCTATACCTGAAAATTGGAATAACGCAATTATAATAATCTTATTCAAAAAGGGCAATAGAAAATTACTGAAAAACTACACCCCAATAAGTCTGCTATCTCAGGTATAAAAGTTATTTACACGAATAATATCAAATCGAATAGAGAATAAGCTGGAATGTTATCAACCTCTAGAACAAGCAGCATACTGAAAAAGTTATAGTACATGTGATCACCTATTACCGGTAAAGATGCTAATAGAGAAATCAACAGAATACAACCTTCCACTACACTTGGCGTTTGTTGAGTTTGAGAAAGCCTTTGACTCCATCGAGCACTGGGCAATCATGGGAGAACTGGACAAAGCACGTACAGACCACCGATACAAAAATCTACTGAAAAACATATATCAACGAGCGACATCGACAATCAGACTACATGAAAACTCACAGAAAATATATATTAAAAGAGGAATACGACAGGGCGACACAATATCGCCCAAACTATTCACTTTAGCTTTGGAAGGGATCTTTAAAAATTAGCATGGGCAAATGCAGTCGTCAACATCAATGGTGAAAGACTCTCCCGCTTGAGATTTGCCGACGACATAGTACTAATCGCTGAACCGGAAGAAGATCTGAGAAAAATGTTAATAGAATTAGAAGAATCAAGTAGCATCGGCCTAAAATTGAACTTGGAAAAAACAAAAAAAATGAGTCCTCAAATCCTACACATTGCAATAAATGGCAAAGATACAGAAAATGTCAAAAACTATATATATCTACCTAGGACAACATATTGAAATATGCAAACGAAACAAGGACACTGAAATCGAAAGAAGAAGGAGTTTAGGGTGGTTGGCGTTCGGAAAACTCTCCCACATTGTGAAAAATAAAAAGATTCCACTATACCTTAGGGAAGAATATTCGACGAGTGCGTACTACCAGTTATAACATATGGAGCACAAACGTGGACTCTCACAAGAGTGGACAAATTGCAAAAAAACACAAAAATCAATGGAAAGAGCGATGGTGGGCATTTCACTAAGGGACCGCAAACGAAATGAATGGGTCAGAGAAAAACAAAGGTTACTGACATTATAGAGAGAATTACACAGATGAAATGGGACTAAGCTGGCCATGTCGTAAGATTGAAGGACCACCGATGGAACAATAAAATCATAAACTGGAGACCATGGTCAGGGGGAAGAAGCAGAGGTAGACCAATTAGGCACTGATACTTACTTACTTTCTGTCTTGCGTTAGATTACGTATTCCATTCCATGTTATTCTTTTTTTCTCTGCTTCTTCTCTCACTTTGTCGATCCATCTTGTACTTGGTCTTCCTTTTTTATTTTTTCACGGCACTTGCGTTTCGAACACTGTTTTTGTACCTAAGTCTGACGTCCGGCATTCTACACACATGTCCAAACCATCTGAATTGCCCTTCTCTGATTTTATCATTGATAGATTCTATTTGCAGGTTTTGTCTGAATGTTTCATTTCTTATTTTGTGCTTCCTTGTTTTATTTTCTATTTTTCTCAGAAATCTCATTTCCATTGGGTTAATTCGTGTTTTTTGTCTTTCTGTTAGTGTCCATGTCTCACTGCTATATGTGATTGTTGGCCTGACCACTTTTTTTACGACTTCGATTTTTATCTTTTTCGGCACTTCTCTTTTTCCTAGAAAGGTTGTCTTCATTGTGGTGAATATACTTCCCACTTTTCCCATTCTATCATTTAATTCCTTGTCCAATTTCCCATTTTCTTCTATTATTGCGCCTAAATATTTAAAATGTTCCACTTGTTCAATTTGATTTCCATCCAGATTTATTTCATAGTTTTTCTTTGTATTTGATATTATCATTGTTTTTGTTTTTCCGATATTAATTTTCATATTTATTTTCTTTAATTCTTCCTCTATTACTTTAAGGTTGTATTGTAAGTTCTCCTTCGTATCTGCTATCAAGGCCATGTCATCTGCGAACATCAGTTCTATCAACTGTGTTGGTCTCATTTGCCAGTATCCCAGTGTTAGTTTCTTCATTTTTTTCTTGGCTTTTTTTATAGCCCCATCTAGCACCGTGAGAATAGAAGTGGGCTTAATACACATCCCTGCTTGACTCCTTGTCTTGTTCCAAATTCCTTGGATTCTTCGTTATTTGTTCTTACTATTTTAGTATTTCCTTTGTACATGTCTTTTATAACTTCTATGATATTTTTATTCACTCCCCTTATCTGTAGTACTTCCCAAATGTCTTCCCTTCGTATTCTGTCAAACGCTTTTTCCAGATCTATAAAGCATATATGTATATCTCTGTTCTTATTTATTAATTTTTCACTCTTGTTTGTCTAATTATGATTATGAGATCTTGTGCGCTTCTGTTTTTCCTGAAGCCACATTGCGTGTCTTCCAACGTTGGCTCTATTTTGATTCTTATTCTTTTTTCTATTCTTCTTCCCCCTGAACATGGTCTCCAGCTTATGATTTTATTGTTCCATCGGTGGTCCTTCAATCTTGCGACATGCCTAGCGTAGTCCATTTCATCTGTGTAATTCTCTCTATAATGTCAGTAACATTTGTTTTTCTCTGACTCATTCATTTCGTTTGTAGTCCCTTAGTGAAATGCCCACCATCGCTCTTTCCATTGCTCTTTGTGTTTTTTGCAAGTTGTCCATTCTTGTGAGAGTCCACGTTTGTGCTCCATATGTTATAACTGGTAGTACGCACTCGTCGAATATTCTTCCCCTAAGGTATAGTGGAATCTTTTTATTTTTCACAATGTTGGAGAGTTTCCCGAACGCCACCCAGCCTAAACGCCTTCTTCTTTCGATTTCAGTGTCCTTGTTTCGTTTGCCTATTTCAATTTGTTGTCCTAGGTAGGTATATGTATATAGTTTTTGACATTTTCTATATCTTTGCCATTTATTGTGACGTGTAGGATTTGAGGATTCATTATTTTTGTTTTTTCCAAGTTCATTTTTATAAGCCGATGTTACTTGACTCTTTTTCTAATACTATTTACATTTTTCTCAGATCTTCTTCCGGTTCAGCGATTAGTACTATGTTGTCGGTAAATCTCAAGTGGGAGAGTCTTTCGCCATTGACGTTGACTTTTTCGAAAATTTAAAGTACCTGTTTATACTAATCTTAAAAAACACGTATTTTTACGTCAGGGTGCCAAGGAGTTGGAAACTTTTCCGCATATGCCCAAGGCGCACCTAATACTTTCAACATATCGACGTAATCTTGATTACGTATTGTTCCATTTTAAACACAAAAAGCAAAATAAAATAAAAGTAATGATACTTGTCAATACGACAGAATGATATATAAATTTTTAACATCGCCATAGCCACCTAATTGATTTATGTTCCACAAAAAATCGGAACGACTGTGCAATAGAACTTATTATTTACCTTTTCATCAATAATTCGATAACGAACAATCTGAAAATTTTCCAAGCTTAATTATCGATTTGTTTTAGTCCCTTGGATCAGATCCCACGGGCGTTAATTTTGAGACACCCTGTATTTTGTGAAAGGATACAGGCTAGAAGTATATACACATTGTTTCACTCCATGTGTTTTAAATTTAATATCTTGTAATTCAAATTACAGTTCGTTAAAAGGTTTAAAATATTTTATTAGTTCTAATAACGAAATTAAGATGTAAAACAAAGAAATAAAATTTTCGTGTCTGTGACTATGACGTCTAAATTTTGTAATTTGATAATTTCATTGTTTTAGTATTCCATAAGCGAAGTCGAGCAACAAATCTTAATTTGTCTTATAGTCTCTCAGATCTTCCTAAGAGTACTTTCTATCCATCAATGATATGGCAAAAAATAATATAATTGAATCATAACAATCGATGTTCACAGTTCAATGGTTAAATCCGTTTATTGTTTATTCAAAAGGGGTAATGAAACTCTGAACCGGCAACTTCTGGGTTTCTCTAGAGTGTTCGGTGAAAGGCTCGCTGAAGTCAAAGGAAATTTAAATAAATATTCCTGGTACGTGCTGAATCTTTCCGCGAAGCACGTAACGAAAATTTCTAGAACGGTGATTTATTTGACATCGTTCTAGAACACTTTTTCTTTTAACAAGAGCCTTTTGTAACTAGTTGCCCAACTTACGTGCTGTCGCAAAGTAAGAATATAAATATAAAATAAGTAGGTAATAGACGCTTTTCTTAAAGGTTGTGTATGCCAGTGGCGTAACGAATCTATAGAAAATATTTCAAGAGAACCGATATTTTACAGAATAGGTATCTATACCAAACATAATTTTATGCCAACGTTATAAATAATACATTAATTTAGATTACACCGTTGAAATTAAATATCATTGAAATACGCATTCTCGTGTAGGAACAAATTTAGGTTATGAGTAAAGAACGGATAATATGCACGACAAAATTGAAATATATGTATGCGCATATATGTATATGCAGAGTGTTTTGGAAAATATGCATATAATACTACTACAAGTATAATAATTTTTATTGGACAAAATCAACAAATACACACACTAATTAACTTACTCGTATTATATATAAAAACTAAGCCTAGAACTATTTCTAAAATAATTTATTATTAGAAGTTGTGTTAGATGTAAAAAATTTATTTTGGTATAAACTGTATATATTTTGATGACTCAAATAAAGAAAGGTAAACTGTTCCTTTAAAGTTTAATAATATCTGAGTAAAATCAACACTTGCCATGTGTGCGTAACTAATTGAGATTTTAGGGTCGCATTCTTGACCTCACGAGGGTGGAAATACGGAGCAGACGTTTTTAAGTAAGGGGACGGACGAAGGAAAGCCCTTGTATGAGATCGGAGATGGTTTTGACCTCTTGTTGGGGTTGCATGTGTTATGCAAGTAGCTAGCTAATTATTATAGTGCACTAGTGATTTGAATAATCTGGTATGTAGCTACAATTAGATAAAGTGTGATTGCTGATCAGTATTGCTCGTTATATGAGTGTGGTTGTGATTGAGGGCTCTCGGAGTTTGGCCAGATGATATTGAAAGCTTGTACAAGTGTGGCTAACCACGGGGTTTTAAGGAATTGCAAACCGGGGCCTTAGGGCCCCAGAATCCTGTGTTACATGTTTCGTGTTAGGCAGTTCGCACGGTTGTCACCGAGACATAGGTGGATGGTATTCCTCCCCTATTGGCACCTTAGGGAGCAAGAATTGCAACTCGGGGCCGTAGGCCCCAAAATCCTGTGATATATACGTTCTAGGCAATTCATCGTGTGTCACAGAGACATAGGTGGATGGAATTCCTCCCCTATTGACTCTTTCGAGAGTGCTACAGTGCCACTGGATTTCAGGAGTTCAAATGGTATTAAAACAGAAGTAATTGTCAAATGATCAATGATGTGGAAGTTAACCCCCCGGTGAGTTACACTACAGTACTTAATAACAGCAACAGATTGGTGAGTCCTTTTCTTTTTCATGTTTCCGTATGTGGTGTCACTTAATTGCGACCCTCGTCTGTCAATGGTCCAAGCACGGCTCAATTCCAACACTCTAACCTTACGATAAGTATACAAGAAATATGTGAAGCTTGGTTTCTTTGAAATAAACTTATGTGCGAGTTCTATAAAATCGTTCAACGAAAAACGCTCCTAACAGGAAGTTTCAAATTTATGAGGTATTGAAAATGACATTGGCTTACTGCAATTATATCACACTGTTGAATACGCAGTGCAATGGTTAGTGTCTTTTGGTTTACCCTGTATATAATTTTTCATGGCAATATTATTTCTTATGCGTATCTCCAGGTTTGAAACGACTTTTTACTTTTGAAATTCACCGCTATTCTTCGATTGTGGTATCGGAATAGGTTTTTCTCTTACAGAATTGATTTAAGATTATTAAATTGGATAGAAATTCTCGGTTACAGAAGAGTTAATGAAGCTACCGATGCTGCGGAATGAATTCGGATTAAAGATTCAAAATCCAGTGACAGCGCTAGCAGAGGTTATTGAATGAGCAACTGTCATTAGTTATGCTATGAACTTCTATAGACTAGTATTATATCAAGAAACCACTAAAATTTTAGTCTGATAATTGTCAAGATCAACAGCTGGAAAAGCAGAATCTACTTATACCAATTACAGGAATCAAATAAAACTGTTTGGAACGTCTATAAGAAATATATGGAATACTCGAAGTAATGCCTCGTTCTGCTGAAAAGTATCATGTTTAATGTCATGATTTTATTTCGAGATTATGTGATATTCTGAGGTTGATGGTCATACAACATTGGGTTTTTGAGTTATCATTTGTAGTTTCCAACTGCATTTTTTTTAATTTTCCTTTTGAAAATAATGCAGTGTTACACGCATTTGATGAAAATGTGTTATAAACCTTGCAACAGTAACTTGTTACCATTGAAACCTAATGTTTTTGGGTGAATTGAATGCATATATAACGTAGAAAATTTGACAACCGTGGTTAGGAAAATAATTTTCTTGTGGTAATATACTACTTAAAACATAAGGACTAAGAATCTTATATTTTTCATATACAGAGTGGTAGTTGTAATTGAAATGAAATGATTTTCTCTACCTTTAAAATCATTGGTAACTGTATTTTCTTTATTTTAATTGGTGGATCTGCATTTCTATATTCTTTCAGTAAATTAACTTTTGGAATTATAAGTAAATATGTCTACCATTAAGTAACGGACACTTTAAGAACCTACTTTACCAAAATTGCCAGGATTACTACAAACGATGACAACTGCACTGCAATTAGTACAACCCGCCGCTATCCATGCCCTTTCAATTATAATTTGAGTAGTTGGGGTTAATTATTAGAGCTTTCTTTTTATCCTAGTTTACACTAAATTGAAGTGTTAATACAAACAATGGTAACTGTACGCAATTAGGATTGCCCTCCGATGCTCATGTCCCTTCAAATATAAGAAATATATTCGCAACTGGAGTAATTATTGGGACTTTCTTCTCAATCTAATTTACCCAATATTCTGGGATTAATACAAGCGATGGCAACTGCACTACAATTAGTACTGCCCTCCGCTACTCATGCCCTTTCAATTATAAAAAATGCCTGTTCTCAATTTGAGTAGTTGACATTAATTACTAGAGCTTTCTTCGTATCCTAGTTTACCTAAATTGTAGTGTTAATACAGGTAATGGAAACTGCACTGTAATTAGTACTGCCCTCCATTATCCATGCCCTTCCAATTATAAATAAAAGATCTATTGTAAATCTCGGCGTAAATTGTTAGAGCTTTCTTCTTATTTCAGTTTACACTAAATTGCAGGGTTAATACAACTGACGGCAATTGCACTGCAATTAGTACTACCCTCCACTATTCATGCCCTTCCAATTATAAAAAAAAAACTGTTGTAAATTTGAGTAGTCGGCGATAATTATTAGAGCTTTCTTCTTATCCTAGTTTACAATAAATTGTAGGGTTAATAAAAGTGATTGAAGCTGCACTGTAATTAATACTGCCCTCCACTATCCTTGAACTTCCAATTATAAAAAACGGTCTATTGTAAATTGGAGTAGGCGGCGTTAATTATTAGAGCTTCCTGCTTATCCTAGTTTACACTAAATTGTAAGGTTAATTCAAAACATGGAAATTGCACAGCAATTAGTACCGGCCTCTACTATTCATGCCCTTCCAGTTATAAAGAAAGATCTATTACAAATTGGAGTAGTCGGCGTTAATTATTAGATTTTCCTTCTTATCCTAGTTTACACTAAATTGTAGGGTTAATACAAGCAATGGCAGTTGCACTGTACTTAGTACTGCCCTTCACTACCCATGCCCTTCCAATTATAAATAAAACATATATATTGCAAATTGGAGTAGTCGGCTTTAATTATTAGAGCTTACTTTTTTGCCCAGTTTACACTAAATTGTAGGGTTAATACAAGTGATGGCAATTGAACTGCAACAAGTCCTGCACTCCACTATCTATGCCCTTTCAATTATAAAACAGTTTATTCCAAATTTCAATAATCGGCTTTAGTTATTAGGGGTTTCTTCTTATCCTAGTTTACACTTAATTGTAGGCTTAATACAAGCGATGGCAACTGCACTAAAATACTGTAAATAAGTACTGCCCTCCACTATCCATGGAGTTCCATTTATAAAAACAAATCTATTGTAAATTGGAGTAGTTGGCGTTAATTATTAGAGCTTCCTTCTTATCCAAGTTTACACTAAATTGTAAGGTTAATTCAAACGATGACAATTGCACTGCAACTAGTACTGCACTCCACTATCCATGGACTTCCAATTACAAAAAAACAATTATTGTAAATTGGAGTAGTCGGCGTTAATTATTAGAGCTCCCTTCTTATTCTAGTTTACACTAAATTGTAAGGTCAATTCAAACGATGACAACTGCACTGCAACTGGTACTACATTCCGCTATCCATGTCCTCTTAATTATAAAAAAGTTTATTCCAAATTTGAATAGTCGGCGTTAGTAATTAGGTGTTCCTTCTTATCCTAGTTTACACTAAATTGTAAGGTTAAAACAAGCGATGGCAACTGCACTGCAGTTAGTACTGCCCTCCGCTAGTTTTGCCCTTATACTCATATGAACGAGATCCATTCGCAATTAGATTATTGGAGCATTTTTCTCAACCGTATAAATTATGATAAACTGTTAGAGGCTAATCATAAATCGTTGCTTATTGCATTCCCTTATTATTTTTTTCGATTCCAAGCTGGATATTAGGTGTGTAATAAAATCTGCTTTGAGCCCAACCCTGCACGTCATGTTTCCTTTACTATTAATTAAAATTGGAATTGCTTTTTAACATCAAACCTTAATAGTACCTATATCAAAACATAAGTTTCAGTAATATGATATATGAAATTTGGAAATAGTTTCGAGGTTATTCAGTTATTCACAAAGATGCTGTATGTTGCATTTCAGCCCGAAAAAGTTGCGGGAATTCATCACAAAATTAGCACTCTAGACGACAAAAAAATAGAATGCACGACAAATATTTTAAATAGCGACACAACATTTATTCTGAAAATGTAAGTGAACGGCAAAATATTCGTTCTAACGGCAAAAGTGTAAGTGAACGACAAATATTTGATTAACGGCAAACAATTTAAGATTAAATACAATCTATTTATTCTTTGTTTGGGCTTATTTTATACGATTTTATGTAATTAAATGTAATTCAACGTAATTAATTATATTTAAAAAGTAAGTGATTGACAAATATTTGTTCTAACGGTAAAACATTTAAGTGAGCGACAAAATATTTGATTAACGGTAAAAAATGTAAGATTAAATATAACCTATTTATTCTCTGTTTGATTTATATTATAAATGTAATTCTATACATGTAATTGTATTTAATATGCTTTTACACGTAATAATTAATAAACGCAAAATTTTTCTTTTGCGAAAAATAATTTCAGTGAACGATAAACTATTTATATAATCGCAAAAACTGTAAGATAAATATAATCATTTT
>JABXWE010003322.1:0-41274 GCA_014611495.1 Limonius californicus | reverse complement strand
AAACGCTTACTTGGCCTACAGAAACAATAAATCCACAGAATAGTATGACAGATACAAAGACAAAAGAAACACAGTTAATAATAGAATAGCCGAAATTAAAATAGATTTCAGGATAAAATTTTCGAAAGATGTGGAATATGATCTATATGGTGGACAGAAAAAAGTATAGAACATGCTAAGAACTAGAAGGAAACCGATTAACGAGTACATCCAAACAACTACAATCACACCTCAGTAATGGGTCAATCACTTTCAGAACCTGAACTCTGATGATGCAACTGACGGTGATGGTTCGAATTATGAACCAGACGATAACAGAAACGACGATAGCCAACCAGACGCACTTCTTATTACACACGACGAAGTAGTTACAAACATCAAAAAATTGAAAAACAGAAAATCTCCAGGTATTGACCAAATTGCAAATGAGCTGATAAAATACGGAAACGACGAACTACACCACGAAATAACGAAGCTCTTTCCAAAAATTATAAACAATTCAGCAATACCTACCAGAACAATGGCACACAAGCATTACAATACCCATATTTAAAAAGATCCTGAAAACAAAACCAGAAAACTATTGAGGAATATGTCTTCTAAGCAACTTATCAAAACCTGACAAATAGCATCTCTGATAAGGTGAAATAGGAGTAACCGAAGAACAACAAGGTTTCCGTCAAAACAGGTCAACTGTCGATGATGATGATCATCAACTATCGATGTATATTTATACTACGACAAATCGTGGAGAAGGCTATAGAATTTGACAAACCAGCGTTTTCAAGTTTTATTGATCTGACGCAAGCCTTTGACAGGGTAAAATTGGATAAGTAAGTACTCTAAAAGAAAAGAACATTAATCTAAACATAATAGAACTTATCAGATTGTTAAACATCAACAACAAGACTCGAGTTAAAACTAACAACGAGCTAACAGGAGAAGTTCCAGTTAAAACAGGTATTAGACAAGCAGACAGCTTGAGCCCTACACTATGCAATATCATAATGGATAAAATTATTGAAAAGATTAGGACAATGCGTGAAGACTATCGAATGGGAAATAAGAAGATAAATATCATGTGCTATGCTGACGTTGCAGTGATAATGGCGGAAAACGAGGATGACCTGCAGAGGCTATTATACCAGTTTAAAACAACAGCAGAAAAGCTTAATATGAAGATCTCGATAGAAAAGACTAAATCGATGACAATCTCTAAAGATCCGATACGATGTAAGCTGGCGGTTCATAACAAAACAATCACATAAGTTATGAACTTCAATTACCTTGGGGTAAATACATCCAACAACCGAAATCTGAGGCAAGAAGTGCGTACACAAGCAACAAAAACCTCATTAATATCGGGATGTTTGCGCGACATAATATGGAGAAACAAATATATGACTACTGAAAGCAAGTTGTGTATCTCCAAAACTTGTGTTAGGTCCGTATTAACGTACGCCGCGGAAACTAGGGCAGAAACGTGTAAAACAAAACAGATCATGAGAACAACCGAGATGAAGACCCTCCGTGCTATATCAGATCATACATTATGAGACAGAATCAGATACGAAAATGTACGAGAGGTCTGTGGAGTCGAAGATATCGTGAGATTTTCAAGATCAAGACGACGTTAGTGGAAGGAACATAAGAACATAATGCACGATGAGAGACTGGCCAGCATAATAATGAGAGAACAACCCAACACAAAAAGACCACGAAGACGACCGCCTAAACGATGGAAGGATAGCTGGACGTCGGCATCGCAAGTAACCAAGCATAAACAGAGGCACTGGTACAAAACAGGATTTGACCCTAAATTAAGAAGAAGAAGAAGAAGAAATCTGGTGTTAGAGGAGGATGCTGAAAGTGAGTTGGGTGGATAGAGTGACAAATGAAGAGATAATGCGAAGAGCACAAGAAGAAAAAAGACTATGAAAAAGTACAAAGAAGAGACGTGATCAACTGATGGGCTACCTTGTACGACATGAACGACTGTTAAAAACAATAGTTGAAGGAAGAATCGAGTGGTGTAACTCTATGGGAAGACTGAGACTACAGCGTATGGCAGAAATACTCAAGGACATGGAATGTTATACCTATAGGGAATTGAAGAGACCAGCCACGAGTACAAAGGAGTGGAGCGCTGGGACAAACCAAACCACAGAGAGAGAGAGAGAGAGAGAGAGAGAGAGAGAGAGAGAGAGACATAATCTCATAGTAGTAAGTAACCCCTCGCGTATATAGGAGATTTATTTAAAAAATTGTAGTTGAGTTTATCTCAACCCTATACAGATTGCATGATCTTTGTATTGAGCTCAGAGAAGCTCCAGCTTATTCAAGTAATTTATTTGTATTGCTGAATTAGAGTATTTCAAAAACTTTCAATATGTTCTCTTAATTAATTACAGATATTTATATTTGTATAGACGTTTAAAATTTCCTACCATTGCAAAATACATTTCAATTTTTCATTCAGTTTGTATTTTTGTATTATTAAATAATGTAATATGACAAATTTGTTAATGTGTAATTAAATTTAATGAACCTGGTGAAGAAATGATCATTTTATATAAAATTTGTGTTGATTGACTAACAATCCAAAAACTTACAGAAATAATAAGCAACATAAACAAAATAAAGTGAATACACTTTGCCCCAAGTTACTGCTTTTCTTAATTTCCTTTTGGTAGAACCCTGTCAAAAATGGATACCTAAAAACAAAGATGTAGCTACAGCTTTCTGATATGGAGACCTGGATAAAGTGAGATTACATCAACGTCAACTCTGTTTCGCCAAATCCGTAAATATTTTAATAGACACAAGGCAAAAATGTCAGTTATAAAGAAAACCCCAACTGGTGGATCAAGTTATTTTTCTTAATCGCACTTTTAGGAACTAAATGGAAATTGGATAGTGCTCGCATCTACCTACCCAGTAAGTGGTTGAAATTTAAGTTGAAATGATGTTTTCGTAATAAAAGGGATAATGTTGAGCTAAACATAAACATGGAAATCAAAAGATATATGTTGATACAAAAATGATAAGTTTCACATACTTCACACTATTCGTTTTGTTTTAATCTTCGAAATTATGGAAAGCAGCAATAAATTTTTGCAGCGGAGTTTGGGACATGAATATCGTTTTCTGGTATACATTTGGAAAATTATGAATGTCAAAACAAAACGAAATATTCCTTTAGGGAGATCGCTGGAGAATTGAATATGTTCGCAATAGCAGTCAAAGCAAAACTACCAAATGCAACGCGAAGCAAATCCTCTTACCGCTGTATGTATACAGTTACTACAGCTTGTAAGAAAGTAATTTATGTAATGGTAAGAAAATAGACACTAACTGTAATGCAATAACTGTAGATAAACTTTCTTATATTAATGTTAGTTTATTAATTTTTTAGTTTCATATTGCAGATTCAGAATTATGTTGATGCTGACATATAACATACATGTGAATATGCCGCTGTATACCAAAACGAGTAAAACGTAACTAACTGTAACGAATTACTAAAACTATTTAACCATCTTACATAACAATATGGACGGAGTTGTTTTATATTATATTTACAAAACCTAAACTGTACGACCACTCTCCATTTTTATTGAGGGAATTAATTAACACACATAGTGAAAATGTAAAAAGAGGAATGTTATTATATTTTAGAATAATTTCTGAATACTTCTTCCAACGTAGTTTTCCTTATAACGCAATACTCCAATAAAAATAACCTTTACCACGAAATATTCCGTTAAGGGTAGACTGCTATTATATGAAAATATGTTCGAAAATCCAAAGCTGAAATAAAAAATCCCCCTAAGCTAGAACAGTATTAAAATAATTCCTTTAAAATATGAACACAGGAATTTAGTTTAGGAGAATTCACATCATATAAGCAACTTATATAAGCAAGATTGCATTTCTAAAGCTTTGATTAAATTGGTATTTTATAGGTAAATACGTGCGACAAAGGATTAATATTCTGTTGATTTATGCAAATATTTAAAAACAGGAATTTTAATGTTTAGAGAATTATTAAATTAATTACGCGAAATGTTGAAAGATAACTTGAATTTATTAGTTCCATAAAGGAAAAATCCTTATTTAAAATAATGTAGCAGATAAAAATTAAAGCAGTAGCAATGTTCCCAAAATTTACAACCCCTCATTACAGAGATTAATTTTAATTATTTGTGTAACAAAACAGTAAATTCAGATACATTACTTAGGGTGGGCATTTCGCTTCAGAGATAGCGAAGTTGAAGTCTATTTTTGGTGGGTTGTTCTGTTTTTACACTTATCACATTCCAGGCTCCTTAGGGGTTAAACATCCTACGTAGGTTTAGTTTCGTAGTCCCATTAAATGTGTTTTTTTTTTGTACGATTGTTTTATAGATTTGCAAATAAAAAAGTGTACACTTGTTTAGTATATGCAACATTCTAAATCAGGAACATTGTTTTGTGCTTCAACCAGTTGAAGACCTCGGTAATTAACTAGTTGTTGCGGTTTTGCTCTTCGCTTTCCGTCGAGCTTTTAAACGAATGACACAGCTTCTGATTTAACGCATAACTGTAACTGCATGGGTTGTTATATATATATATATATATATATAAATATATATAAATAATTAATAGTATGTTCTTAATAAGTTAATTTGTTCCGTACGATTCCTGAAATGGAATAGAAAAAGTTAGTATAAAAAATCATCAGGGATAGTTGTACTAAATATTCAGAAAAAATCTACAAAATGTATGCTTGACAATTTGTTATGACACCTATTAATGCTTCTGTGTTAGTTCTAGATCCTCAACAGGTCAGCCAAAGGTTCAAAAAGTTATATGGGAGACGCAAAACACAAGAGGGCCACAAAGCTGCATTAAACAGGAGTACCATAAAATCTGTTGTCCTAGTGACCCAACGTTTCATTACCTACTACCTTTAAGATACATGCTCATGTAGTTTTCTGTGGTACATCACAACACATGATGTAACTATATTGCTCCACTGTCATAGATCGGAAATTTTCCTGCGGCTAAACTATTGTCTAAGTTCATTCTCTAGTTGGTGTCCGCCTGCTTGCTTGTTACCGTTTGCTCGCGTGTCTGTATGCTCGACAACTATCTCCTCGCCACTGCGATTGCTCGCCACGACGATTGCTCGCCTGACAGATGGTCGACAAGCATTTTATGCTTAAAAATAATATTATCTAAGGACGTTTAGTATATGCTGTTGTTAATTCGTAAAATGCTACATTCCTCTAAGGAAAGTTGATAGTCAACGGATGTCTGTTCTTCTATTTGAATAAGGCGTTAATTATTGCTCAATTGACATTTTAAGTTCGCAGAAATGTTAATAAACAGTTTTCCACTCAGACTACTTCTATAAATGGTTTCCTAAAATAATAAACCTGTTAAAAAATGGTGCTACTCTCCCTATACCTATTGTGTCTAAAAATACAAGGAAAAGTTTTAATTATAAAGCCAAAGAGGTCCTACATTATTGCACAGAGGAAGGTATCTAGCAAAACATAAACTAGCTTTTCTGCGTTGGTGTATTTACACTTAGTACTACGAGCAAGTTGGTTGTCGAGCAAACGGATGGCGAGCATCTTTTTCAGTGAGCAATCTGTGGCGAGCAAGTGGTAGGAAGCAAAAGACCTAGCGCCCTCTATTTGCTTTAGAATATACATTTATTATTGTTTTTATTAATGATGAGACGGAGACCCAATCCCAAATGTAAATATATTACCTAACTATTAAAGACTTTCTTACCGCTAAGTGAACATATCGCCGACCCATGTTTAACCGGGAAAATTCCTGTAGCTAAACTACGTTCATTATCTATTTGTTTTAGCATATATATTCGCGTAGATATTAACGACGATTATATTGCCAAAATATTAATCTAGTTTGTTTACATTATTTTACCATATTTTCTACTTTTTCATGCTGTATCGGGAACATAACATCCAACTCGACCATATCGCCCTTCTCTGATTAACATTAAAATTTTGAACTACTAAACTACGTTGATTTTCAATTTACATTAGCATATATATTCTTGTAGTCATTAATGATGCGGCTGTTGTCGGCTTTACGGACACATTTAGAATTAGGCATTGCGTCCCTCTCGCAACTTTGACCGTTGTGTTACTCCTATGATTTTCGAGGTGGATGTGGGCCTACATACTTATTTGTGCTGTCTATAGTTTACCAGAGAAATAGATTAATAACATGGAGAGTGGGTATTTAGTTATTTTATTTTAATGATGGGCTTTTCTGTTTGTGCATTTTTCTTCTCAAAATTCAATAACAATACACCAAATTCGATTCGATTTTATTATTTTAAATACATTAACATAATACATAATAAAAACAATACATTTATATGCAACTTTCTTGTATGCGATTTGAAGTCGTAACAACTTCCGGCCCTCTGTACTTGTGCGTGAGGGTCTGGGAGCCCTGCATTCCGGACATTGGAGTCCGTGTCGGTCGTTGTAGGCTCCGATATACCTGTTCAAAAATAGTTAGACAGATGCTCAACTGTATGTGTTATTCATATCTTACGGTTTGATTTGGGATGTGAGTATCTTTGGCAACGTGTTTAAAATCATAGTCTTCATTTTCTTCGTCGTTTTCATCGTCCTCTCGCGAACCAGGTGGTTGATAAACTTTTGTAAATCCCATGCCTGACCGCCGCTCTGTAAAAAAACAAAGCTATGAAAGGACGGCCGCATAGATAAAGTTTTAAAACTTACCGTATTGATTTCGAATAATATCGGGATCAGTGTCTTCAACGGAAGTGCCGTTCCTGATCGACTCGGTAAGTGCCGTATCCGGAGTAGCCGGACTCCGGACACCTGTCACGGACCCGTCGATTATAAGGTCATCGGCGGCAATTACCGCTTCCATGGGCACGTGTTTTGTAGCGCCATCTGCCCGATGACATGGTCTGGCGTAATGTCTTCTACACAGAGCTGCCAATACTAAACAAACACCGGCAGCTAGAATCCCAGCTGCTCCCAAGAGACCAAGGAAGAGTGGACTTACCGGCATAGCAGCCGACGGTCCTGAAAAGGGTATTTTTTATGTCAAAAACTGCTAGGAAATTTAATAATTTCCCGATACTTTTCATATCGTAAATTTCGCCCTTTGTATTCCAAAAAAGCTCCGGTGTATAAAATTTTCTATTAATTTTATTGCTCTATAGACGATAAAATAATACGCCATATTTAATATAAAACCGGAGGTTACAGTAGCAATAAAATAAAATTTAGATGAAGTGGAAAGCGTATGTTTTCTCAGATTAAAGGGCCAATTGAGCACGTTCCCGAATCGAATAAAGTAAAACGGCAAAAAAATAAGTAAAACCGCAGCGTGGCGCAGGATCCCAGCCTCGATTATATTAATCAACATTCATTATCGCTGCGCCTTATGCCGGCTCTACGGCCTCGTCCCTTGATATCCCACTTTATTCTCATTTCTGCGTATCGCGACCGTCTCTCAGTGTCGTTCTTCATTTCCATATTTTATTCAGACTCATGTATAATTCATTTTTGTCGTCGTCTTTGGTTTTTGAGTCTTTTCTTGCCAATTCCTAGCGTTACAAGTGGGCTTAGAGCGATTCGCTCGGGATTGTTCTCGATACAAGGCCTTGTTTGGCCTTTAGCCCGTTAGCCACTATCTCTCCGAGCTACGGCCCTGTGCTGAATCTCAATGTTATCGAAACCATCCCCGATGTTTGTACGAAATACAACGTGCTCACACGGTGACCACCACCAACACTGCCGCTGTCGCGATTTTATATCGGACCCAGGTCACATGCAAATTTACTAGAAAACCCCAATATGCCCGCCTCGGAGAGATATGAATTTTGTTCGCTGTTATATCTTTTAAAAGTCGCTGCCGTAAAATGATATTACGCTTTCGAGCGCTTTGCTGTTTCCTTCAAAAGGGCAATTTTTAAATTTCAGCACTTGTAAGCCTTATATCTTATATAATTACGGTCTAATTTACTCGTTCCCGTCGGCGGATGAGCGAAATTTTTAACACGCTAGGTAAACAGAGTGGCCTTACCTGTATATTTTGCTACTCCTTTGAATGTGATCGCGTCAATGACGGTGGGATCGCTTCGCCCTTTGGCGTTGACGGCGTACAATAAAATCCTGTAACTAACGCCAGGTTCCAAGCCTTCGGCGTAGAAAATCGGTGGAGTTTTATATGTAGTCGAGTTGAGCCTCAACTCTAATGATGGCAGTTCCAGTATCTCCATGAGAAAGCTCTGAGGTAATCCTCCGTCGAAGCTTTCCATGCACTCAACCTGGAGAGAATCCGAGGTTTGGTTGATCACTGTACAGTTCAAAAGCGGAAACGGCCGCCCTGGAATCGATAATAAGGATTAAAACAGACTAGACTCTGTTACGTGAGAGATCCTTGATATTCGCCGGGTTCGAATACATAAAGTTAGAGAGGTTATACGGAATTAAACTAAATGTCAGTGCAGATTACGCTTAAATCTTAATCATTTTGTTTCAATAGGAGTTAAATGACACAAACACTTACGCAGACAACAAAATAAGTTATTCGAGTAAATATATAAACGTGGTTGTTAACCACACTCTGGGAGTCTTAAGCGGCCATACATATTAAATGAAAACAAGGATCCAAACAAGTTAAATATATTAGGTGATTGATTGATTTTTCTTTCTGTGTGAGTGGCGCGTATAATTGTCCTTTGTTTGCGAGCAGCAAAGTTTGGAAACCCTTTGAATAATTAATTTAAAATCTTAGAGGTCTGCAAATACTTGGCTCGTCCTCTAATGTTTAAGGAATGCCGTTAATCTAAGTTGTCCATTTCGTATTACGTGCGCGTTTAGTACATGTGTGGTGTTCAAGTCGACGCAAAAAAACGAAAATTTGAATTCCATTCACGGCTTGTGCAAAGCCCAAAGCTCGACAAGGATTTGTGTCTCGATTCGTAAAAACAGCGCACACGTTTAATTGTGATCGATTAGTTCATTTGTGTCGCGCTCGTCACGCCACAGAAGGACCTGAACGAATACTAAACAGTCCGCTCTGTTTCGCTAATGATCGCATGAATCTGGTTACTCAGATCTATAGCGTCTTTGTAAATGGAATTGCTATACTTGTTGCTATCCATTTGAACTACGGTGTAATTATTACAACTAACAATGCCCCGACATTGTTGGGTTTGGATACCCTCGAAACATAATGCAAATTCAACTGGCTAATGCAATTATATGTGGAAGCACAAACAGTAATTGTGCATCCCTCCTTCTTATGCTGCATAGTTTCAAGTGGTAGTTGAAATGGTTATATTACACGTACTTATGCAATAACGTGATGAAAGTAGTTCTATATAATTTCATTCCGTGAAACATTGTACTACGGAAGTAACCTTTACCTATAGTGGGGATAATGTGCGTGATTAATAAAAAAATAATAAACTTACTAGCTACAATAAAAACATTTTTACTATGACAATCTATCGAGAATTATTAGAAAATGAAATAACCAATCAAGGAGGTTCTGCTACCATTATTAAGACATTCACCGATTAAAAAAAAAAATGACACCGTATAACATCGTTAATGTCGTATAGATATCATGTTGGTTTTCTACAGTATGTAGTATTCTAATTTCTACAGTTGATATTACCTGTGGTATTAGGTATTAATCACATTCGATACTAAACGAAAAACATATAAAAAAAGTATTAGTAAATAACATCCTGAAAAGCCGAAATCAAATGAACTTGCATAATTTTTTTTGTACACCTTATAGATAAGTTACGGTACAAATTCGATAAATTTAGACTTCAAATATCGTCGAACATGTTATTCATCTTAAATTATAGACGATTTTCGAAGTTTGACGTCAAATTTCTGACATCACCTGGGTTTTATATGCCCAGCATCATTATTTTATTATATAGGGTAGTCCTGAAATAGTTGGTCAAACGGTTTTGCTGTCCTGAATCTATTCTACAAATTTAATCCATATAGTAGAAAATTTATTTATTTAATTTTTGTGCTTTATACGTATTTCGACATTTTACATGCTATTTTGAAAAGCTATTGATACTGTAAATATTTGTAGCTAGGGAAACAGGACACTTGATCTTGATTTCGGACTTGGCTCTGGTGTTCCATTCCAAAACTTCCAATTTGTTTAATAATTAATTATTAAACAAATTCCACACAGTAATGGATACAACACAAAACTGATAGACACATTAATCAAAAAGGAAGAATATAAATTGCAATAGCAAGAATATATTCGAAATACCCCTCTTAAAACGTTAAACATATTTCCATTCTGTATTTCGGTGATATATGGGAAAAAATTGCTAACATTATAATCAAAACAAGTACATTAACAGTAATTTATATAACAACAAAAAAACACTTTTAACACCTTATTCAACGCCAAAGATAGAATTAACGATTTGTTAAAATAAGGTATTTACAAATTAAATTGTTCACAGTGAAATTATATATACATAGGTCAAACAATTAGAAATTCTGATACCAGATACAAAGAACACATACCCTCATACAAATACAAACACCCACAAAAATCTAATTACGCTTAACACTTAATAGAACACGATGGTACATTGACAATGAGATCAAATAATATAATAATATTTTTACACTTCTGTGTTGATAAATATACTCGAGGCCTTTCAAATTCACAAACACACCTTTAATGAATGAGCAAACTGAGCTCATAAATTCCCCGCTATTGGAAGTTTTGGAATAGAAGACCAGAGCGAAGTCCGAAATCAAGATCCAGTGTGCTGTTGCCCTAGCCACAAATGTTTACAATATTAATTACTTTTGAAAATGGTACGTAAAATGTCGAAATACGTATAAAGCACAATAAATAAATAAATCATGTTGAAATGTAGTCTATCATTATTATTAGTAAAATATACATCCCAACGTTTGTTACAGTGATATGGTGAAATACTTAGTACGCATGTCGGTTGATTTATTACTCCACACTAAATGTTTCGTTCTAAAGTAAAGCTATTGAAAAGAAATAATCCTTTATGTGAAAATGTTCTTCGTTTTCCATCATATTAGACAAGAAAATTGGTTTTTAGAAAATCAAAGATACAATAAACGCAAACATTTTCTTTAACTATTTTTTGCAGTAAGTTAGAAGCTACCTAAATGTAGAATACATTAGCTTGTTTATCTTTAATTTTTCCAAAAACATATGAACACAATATCAAAAATATCAGTTACACTAATTATCATATAAGCTATTGACAAAACCAATAAAAAACTGCTTCGGGAAAATTCAAAAAATAGTCAAACAGTACAAATAGGAAATTTTGCTCCGCTGTCTTTAAATTTTGGTCTTCTTAAAACTTTGTACTAGAATTATTTTCGAGAAATATGTTTAGAGTAAACCCTCGCACCAAAAAAAAATAGTATTACAAGCTCTGATAACGATGGTGGCCTGTTTTTCCACGTATTGGACTAAATAATAGATTCGCTATGGTGACCTTATTCTTAAAGCAAAAATAATATTAACAATGTATTACGAATTTTTCAAGCTTTCAACTTATCGCAAAAGGTATAGGGTGCTTCATAAAAAAAAACTTTCGTTAGATTTGTTATTCTAGTAACAATTTTTTTGTTTAATAGGTTAGATAGAACATGAAATGCTATGCAAAATAATAGAATAATCGTTTCAATAGGTACATTCTAAAAGTAATACTTACTGTACAATGACAAACCAATTATCATGTGTTTATACCAAAAAAAAAATGATAATTTTGAAGAATACATTTTGTTCATATTCCTACAGTCTTCTCTTTATGCTTCCCGTCAACTCAGCTTGTGAGTTGTAATTTGTTTGTTATTATCAACCATAGATGGCAAACGAAATCTCTCTTGCACTGATGCTACCATTTTATAACAATATGGCATTTATTGCCCCGTTCATAGCTAAATATTATTTTTACCAGAATCTTAATTATTTTAATGTTACAAACTTATAGTAATCATTGAATTGATAAACTGCATCCTTATACGAATAATAATGTTATTAAACAGTTAAATACTCTGGAAATGTTTCTAAGGTCTCAACCTTGCTTGAAACTATAACAAAATTGGCGTTTCTTTCGCCCTCAAATACACATATAGATGAGATGCGGTCATCTGGCGCACTTGACATACTACATGTATACGGTTTCCATATATTTTGACACTAACAAATACAATTCCTATTAAACTACTTCAATAACATTGCAATCTTCAGCACATCTAGCATGTGGTTAAATCTTTAAATTATTCGGTCTATTTCATTCTACATTTTACGTAACTCCATGGGAAATGGTCAAATGGGATCAGATCATTGATCTAGTTGGGCAAACGGTTGGTACTCATTGAGCAATTTATTACTTAGGTGACACCTCGTTTAAATTTGGTTGTATGTGAACAGCATAAATTGGCGAATATCCGTCCTGTTGAGAATAAAACTGCTATGCTATAACCAGAAAGGTCAGAATCATCTTCATTAGAACACAAAACAGCCGACACAGGAATTAACTTTCCCGGAAGAAGTCGTGGGTATTCTCAATCAGCCAGGAGGAGACCTAAGATACTAAGACCAATAATCCTGCCCACACATTGATTTTCTGAGGGAGTTGCGTATGCAATTCCAGTATTCGATGACGATTTTCCACCACTTTGCGGATCGCAGGGCTACATCTTCTGCGGCGATATCCTGGCTTTATAAACACAAGGCCTTCCTCTTGTATTAAATATTTCCTTTTTTTTTCTCGTTCTGCTGTTAAGACACCTATAATATACCATCTCTATGAAATAGTGTATAATTATATATGTACAACATTTTGACTATTGATGGTACTCTTTACACCAACACTTAAACATGAGAATTTGACAGCTATTTTATAGCATGCAGGAAGTTGATAAATAAATAAAATTTAACAATAATAAGCATTAAAGTAGACTATAGTCATATAATATTATGAATTTGAAATGCCATTGTATATGATACATATATCGATAGAAAAAGCATTCAGCTTGCTATATCCCCTTTTTCGAACTACACATTTCTTCCTACAGGCCATTGGCCTATACAAAGAAGAAGAAGAAGAAGACATTTCTTCCTATTCTTGTGTCGTTCAAGAGTACGTAGTAGTCGGGTAACACTAGTCTTACCTGAAGAGCCGAAAGTGACGGAGCTACGTCCTGCTGATCATCTTTATGATATTTTACAGCCGCGAAAGTAGGAATTACCTATGCAATAGGAAACAAAACAGCAAAGCAGAAATCTACTCTTCTTGAAGAACTTGCGGGTGCATATTATGTTCATCGAGCGTTCCTCTAAAAGGGGCTTAGAAGTGTATCACCGGCAATCCTTCCACGAACTGATTTTCTCAGGCCATTGAGTATGTACTTCCCACATCCTGTGAGCATCGATAGTTTTGACGATTCACTTCGTTCAAGCAGTAGCATATTTCTAATGTAATCAATATATTCACGAACATACATTCGGAATTGCAAATTACGTTCATATCCGCACAAAACTCAACCCTTCAAACTTGTATCTTCTGATACCTCGTGCAGTAATTTAATTCCATTTGTAATGTTTTAGATTTTTAAACACTGTATTATAATAAATGTTCTTATTGTATTCAATGTGCAGACTTCTGGTAATTCTCCACTAAAACTTCGTTTGGATAAATCTTTAACATCGAATAACAGATTGAGTCTGGCAAATTAATAATATTCTATTTGGACGTAGAGAATTGTAAGCTCTACGAAACCCACCAGGGAGTGGTTATTTTATAAGGTATTTATGATGTTTTCCATCAGACAGGAATTTTTTTACATACTAGGGACTGACGTTAAAAGAAAAAAAAAATAAATCAAGTAATACATTGGAGGATTTTTTAGACGCCTTTATTTTCTAAGATACCCAATCTGTTCTCCACATTCTCAATTGTACATATAGAAACTAAGCAGCATGGTATAGCTCCTTTTCAGGATAAAAGATTTCGTCTCGTTTTAGTGATGTTGAAAACCACATTAGGTGTAATTATACAGCAAGTAGTGAGCGTTAACTTATTGGGAGGAGAGATATCCCGTGATCGGAATCTACTGAAAGAAACACAATTACTTGCTACGAAAGTACTGAAAGCATTAGGTTGTTTTAAACAGATTATATGGAGGAATAAATATATGAAAGTCGAAAGTAAGGCACAGATCTGTAAAGCTATAGGGTTACCATATACCACTGCTACAGGTGTCGAAACTGACGAAATAAAAAATAAGAACAGATGAAATGAAAACGCTGCGATCAATTAAAGGAGTTATACTATACGACAGAGAAACTAACAGATCTATACGAAACTCTTAAAAATACAAGACGTAGTTAAACTGTCCAAAGAACAGAAGAAAGGGTGGAAGGAACTTATAAGCAGAATGGCAGATGAAAGGCTAGCTAAAGTAAGCAGAGAAGGTCGGTGAGAAAACCCCCAAAACGATGGAGGGAGAGCTGGATATCATCATTCGCAGAATAAACTGAAGAAATTAAAATTTCACGACGAATAAGAAGAAGAGTAAAAGAGAAAAGAGTACATATTCATTGTGAAAAGTGGAGATTGTTTTCAATAGTTTTAAAGATGTCTTCTGCGAATAGCTTAGATGAAAAGAAAAGATATACATTTACTGTCTACGTTCTGAAGACGCGTATCTCTGATCTATTATCTTATTAGCTGGCTAGTTCGGTACGAATTTGCCAATTTATATATTTACAAAATGGAAGTTTACTAATGAAAAGAGAATTTGAACATTGAAATTTTGGTCTTTCAACTAAGATTTCAACTCTATTGTATCGACATTGAAATATGAACCTATATAACAACACATTTTATATAATTAGTTTCAAAAATGTTTGCTGGAGTCCTATCATTTTGGGTACTTTATTTGAATAGTTCGATATTGAAGTGTAGGCATTGAGAAGTAGTAGCATAGGAAATAGATCATACAAATAGCAAGATGGCCAATGACAAAAATCTGGAAGCCGAAATGAAATTTGACAAACAACATGTTTATGTTATACATCAAATTAGTCAGTAAAAAGGTCAAATAACAGCGTGAAATCTTGCTTGTTGCGTAGCAGATTTATTAACTTCCAAATCCCTTGTTAGTAGAACCGTCGACAAACGTCATGTTCATCATGTATTATTTAACCTTGGAAAAAATGTACAACGTTTTAATAATAGGTAAACTTTGTTCCTGAAACAAAATTACTATGTAATGAAGGGCTTCATCGTTGTGAAATGGACTCTCAGATAAAATTTTAACATGGGGCTTTTATTTTAAGAATCTTCATTTTATTTTAAAATTGACAGCACACCAACACGAAACACTAATTTGTTAGGTATTTTTTGTCTTACCTTGAAAAAAGTTATATTATTTTTAACTATGTATTATATTATTATTCACTATTTCCGTCGACAGTTATGTGATTTATTTGCTTAATACATGTATATCACAACAGGGAGGAAAAAAAGTAAGGAAATCTTGTGTCTGGGGCCAATTATCTAATTTGCGCCCTCCCCCCTCCTCCTAAGAATACAAAAAATACAAAGTTCTCACAAGATATTTATTCAACAAAATCAAAACTCTGAAAAATATGAAGAGAAGGTTCACTAACAACGTTGCAAAATAAATATAATAGAAGAACATGTAGGTATTTTAGCGAGCTCGACCAGTCGTTCGAGAAGGTTGTGTTTTGTAAATTTTTAAAAAATGTGCTCAAACCTAAATGAACTGAAAGTAAATGACTTAAAACTAGAAATTCTTAAATATGGCATTGAAACAAAACCCTTAAAGAAACAAGAACTAATTGACTTTCTCGAAAAATTATTAAACTCTAATATTATAGTGAAATCTAATAATAATGACAATAAAAACATTAGTCTTAATAACGATTCCAAAATTTTGGATGAAACGGTCATGAACAGTGAGAATTTTTGTGCGCTAGAAACTGAACTCGCAAAAACAAAATGTGAAATTGATAAATTATTACAAATTAACAACGTTTTAACTCTTCAGATTGAAGAAATGAACATGCGTTTTAAAAAGGAATTATCAGTAAACACAGGGGGACCTTCAAATACTTTAGATATGCAGCACCGGTCAGATGTTCAAACCTCACAAAAACATGAACCTCGTCTTTCGACATCTGTGAACAAGCACAAACACAAGCTGCTTATTTTAGCGGACAGCCACGGAAGAAACTTAATTAGACCATTTAATGAGACCTTTAAAAGTAGATTTTCTATAGAAATGTTTTTCAAGCCTAACGGGCGTTTCGAAGATGTCATAAGTAGCATAATGCAGCTAACAAAAGATTATACTTTTCAAGACTATGTTTTGATAATTGCAGGAACAAATGATCACTACAAAAACTTTTCAGTAGATTTAATAGACATGGCCGCAAATTTTTGTCGAAATACAAATTTAATTATCAGTGAAATACCTTATAGATATGACTACCCTGCGCTCAACAGGATCATTGCAGCGTTAAATACAGAAATTATAGCAAGAATAAATAACATAAAGAAATCCGCAACGCATACACGCGTTTTAACTATAAACAATCGCCTAAAACGTACAAATTATACATATAACGGGCTACATCTAAATGCCAGAGGTAAAAACATACTAATAAATGTGGTGATGGACAGTCTATGGCGTGAAATATTTCGAATCAACACCACTAAAAACGATTTGAATCGGCCCAACAGAAGCTATGCTGCTGTGGCTACAGTAGGACAACATGAAATTGCTAATGGAAAATCTATGGTACAAGATGTGGTAATCGGAAACTCTCAAAAGCTTGTTCGATCTTCATCTACAGACTCGCTACTTTCCACAGCGTCTATGTTTAGTACGATTTCTACCCAAGATACTGAGAAATCTTTTTTAGAGTGAACGTAGTGGACTATTTTAGTATAATGCACGTAAAGATTCAAAGTTTAAATAATAATAAAATTAACGACCTTGAGATATTTCTTAGCGATAAGCAAGATATTGACGTAATTTGTATTGACGAGCATTGGCTCACATCCTATCAAGTTGACACTATTAATATTAATCAATTTTCAATAGCTAATTCCTTTTGTCGAACAATTTTAAAACACGGGGGAAACTTGATATGCGTTAGAAAAGATCTGAAATTTCGAAAACTGGACTCTGTAGCCAACTTAGCTGTAGAGCAAAATTTTGAATGTTGCGGTATTCATTTATCAAATGTAAATTTTGCTGTCGTTGCAATCTATAGATCCCCTCTAGGTAATTATGAAGATTTTGCTAACAAACTAGACGAATTGATGAATTCACTTGCAAATTATAAAAATATTGTCATCTGCGGCGACCTGAATATTAATCTATTACCCGAATCAAAAAATAAAAAGGATTTATTATCAATCATAAAACCTTTCAACTTAACGCCAACAATATGGGTTCCAACTCGAGTCACTAAAAACACTGGCACATGTATTGATAATATATTAACAAATATTTCTAAGGATAATTTCACTACTACAAACATTCCCATCGACTTCTCTGACCATGACGTTCAGCTAATACGAATTAACAAAAAAATCGATAAAAATAATAATTGCTGTACTGTTAAGCACGAAAGAAAATTCAATAAAAATAACACTAATAAATTTATAGCACAAATTAGTCAGGTTAACTGGCAACCTGTCTATGCAAATAACTTAGATGCCAATGAAAAAATGAATAAATTTTACAATATCTTTAAGAATATCTTTAATAAGGCTTTTCCTATTGTTAAAGTGATATATAGGGAGAATACCAAGCATTGGATTACACCTGGTATAAGGAATAGTAGCAGAACTAAACGTGAACTTCACATAATTAATAAAAGGTTTCAAAGCCCTATATAAAAAAATACTATGATAAATACACTAAAATTTACAATGAAGTTATAGCACTCGCTAAACGTAATCACGTTGATGCAACTATTATTAGTTCGGATAATATTAAAAAGGCAACTTGGAAGGTAATTAAAACTGAAATCAATAAAACAAAAAATAAAAACGTCAATATCAGTATTTCACAAAACGGATACGTATTAGACAACCTATTAGAAGTTGCGAATAAACTAATGACTATTTTTCTAATATAGCTACTAATTTACACGCTAGTATACCTGTATCGCTAAAAACTAATAAATTAAAAAACATGGCAAATGATACTTCAATTTTCTTTACCCCTACATCTGAAACAGAAACACTATCATTAATTTCAAATCTGAAGAATTCCAATTCCACTGGAGTTGACGACATTCCTGCAAAAATCATTAAAATAGTAGGTAAATATCTTGCAGGCCCAATTTCTCATATCATTAACTCGTGCTTTATCTGTGGTATCTTCCCCGATCAACTAAAGATCGCAAAAATTATCCCCTTGCAGAAAACTGAAGACAATATTGAACTTAATAACTTTAGACCAATTTCCATACTTTCTCCGATATCAAAAATTTTCGAACGTACAATTAAAAAGAGAATTGAAAACTACTTTATGCAACAGAATATATTTTGTTCCGAACATGGTTTTCAACAATTAAAATCAACAGCAACGGCATTACAAATTTATTGGAGCCTGTTTACAACAGTCTAAACAACAGGAGGTTAACAGCCAGTATAAATCTAGATCTATCTAAAGCTTTTGATCTCGTAGATCATGCGATTTTGCTCAGCAAACTGGAACATTATGGAATCCGTGGTTTACCACTCCAATTAATTAAATCTTACTTGACAGATAGGAAACAATTTGTACAACTTAACAATTATTCAGATAAAATATGCAGCTCGCATAGATCGAATGTGCTCCCTATTATCTGTGGAATACCCCAGGGTTCTATATTGGGACCTTTATTGTTTGTGATTTTTGTAAATGATCTGCCACGTAACATTTCTGGTAAAACAACAATGTATGCTGATGACACAAGTATCGTCGTAGCAGGTGACAATATTAGCGAACTGGAAAAACAAATAGTTGAAGCCATACAGCAAGCTTCAGCTTGGTTCGACAGTAATAAATTAAAAATGAACGCAGACAAAACAAATATTATTACCTTTGGCCTAAATAAAAAAATGAATATTGACAACATTATTGTATATAACAAGACTTAAAATTGTAGATACCTGTAAAATATTAGGTCTCCACATTGATGCGAATTTAAAATGGCTCTCACATTTCGAATCTTTAAAAATCAAATTAAACAGAGCAGTTTTTGCCATAAAACGTATTAAACCAATTTGTGGTACTTCTGTACTGAAAAGTGTATATTTTGCATATTTTGAATCGATTTTACGATACGCCATATTGTTCTGGGGCAATTCTCAATATTTGCCAAAGATACTTAAGATTCAGAAAAAAGTTATAAGAGCTTTAGCCAATTTAGGTAAGCGAGATTCGTGTAAACCTATTTTTGAAGAAATGAGTATTATGTCAGCAGTTAACCTTTTTATATACGAGAGTATCATGTATGTGTTTAAGAACAAAGCACAACAAAGTAGTAGCAGTGATTTTCATGAATATTATATAAGGAACAATAATTATAGACTGCAACATTCGACAAATAACGTCCATTTCAAATCTTTTTTATGCAACTCAGTAAGATTATATAACAAACTTAGCAATGAATTAAAAACATTAACAGACGAAAAACTTTTCAAGCGCAACTTAAGATCTTTTCTACGCAAAACCGCCTACTATTCGATAGAAGAATTCTTAAATTCTTAGTCATTGATATTGATAGATCAAGTTGATGTGATGATATCCTTTTATATGTATGTATATATTTTATTTTTATTTTTTATTTTATATCTTAAGTAATTTTATATTTTAAGTACTTTATATTTTAAGTACCTTTGTATTCAATGCCATGGCCAAACGAATAAATGTTCTATTCTATATTCTATACGTACCAAATATTAAAACTTCACTTCTCTACCCTGCTTAACTGAACAAATTGGTGAATTGAACCTTCATAATTCAAGGCTTCTACTATTGATATTTCTATAGAAACTATCGGTAAATTTGTTAGCCGTTCCTAACTCATCTAAGACCGTAAACAATTCTTTACGAGCTTCAATTTACTGAAAGATCTCTCCCATGAAGCTTAAGGTTAAGGGAATTGTTAAAAAAATCCGTGTTTGGGTATCTTGCCACTAAACCGAAATCATGAACTATTTGCTATATCTGTAGATGTGAAATTTTATCAACATTTTTAATTAATGATTGAAGCATGTGCTTTGCGCTTACTACTTCTCAAACGAATTCAGCAGCATTCAAGCCACAGTGATAATAAACAGCTAAATCTGAACTATATTACTCTAAATTTGCTTACGTCAGGCTGGTGATCGACTGTCCAGAAAAGAATTCAAATTCATCAGAGAACTTTATTAGTTTTTGAAATCGCCAATCCTGTTGATTATATATAAAGTCAAGCACTTCTATGGAGTGATTTGAAATATTTCTTTTTCCGACATATTACCGCCTTCGTCTTTAGCTTGCTCACATACCATTCTTCTTACATTTCTCTTCGGTTTCTTTTGGAATTCGCTTACGAGGTTTAGAGCTTCATACATACTACTGGCCTTTTCGTAAACTTCTTCAGGTGAAGTTCTCAGTTGATTTAGCTGGCTCCTTAGTTCTCTCACCAGTTTCTTTCCACAGGCAACATCCATGTCTTGACGCTACAAGGCAATGTACTCAGTCTATCTTATTCAATATTAAATTCCAAAGTGTCAGACAGCAAATAAATTCAGAATCAGTCTGGTGTATAAAACTACGTGCAGCCGATACACTTTCGGGATTTTTGTTTTCTTCAATTATGTCGTTTAATGCATTAAGTACATTGGGCAATCCATTAAAAAGAGAGTTCCAAACAATGAATGTATTTTTCCTAACCACCTTCTATTACTATTAGCTTTGAGCGATATCTTTAGGAGTTTCATTAAGATACCCCCCGATTAGTTGATGCAGAGAAATATACAAACAAACTTTTTACAATACCAAAGAACGTGGTTATGATTGGGGAAACAATAGCAGCGTATGCACCAACAAGATTAAGGGAATGACCAGAATACGGTACAAATGTAGTAAACTCATTCTTTTCTGATATGGATCCGGGGTGGCGGGTAGCATTCTCGAGCTGCTGAAGGAATAGCAGCAGACACCAAACGTTGCAACTAATATAATAGATATTATTTATGTTTCGTAAAATACCGGCGCCATTGGCGCCCTTCCGCTAGATGCGTATATGGTAGTCCCCCCCACGGCCCACCCTTACTGCGGCGCTGTATCACAAGCACTTCATTGTCAAAGCTATACAAAAGCACGACTACTATAATTAGTTCTGATTAACATATCTATATAGTGTCTCAAAATTGGCGCCTGTGTTTTTGAGATTTGATTCAGGGGGCTAAAACCAAACCGAATTTATACGACTGTCCTCCGTGATCGAGTTATTGATGAACAAGTAAATAATAAATTTTATCGCTAAAAACCTTCTGTGGAATTTCTGTCATAGGGATTCAACGTTAAACTGTAGGTCCCCCGTTTTTCTACCTTAGCGCTGAGGAAAAACACAGGGCAGAGAAGAGGCGAATGCCCAGCAGTGGGACGAAAAGGCTGTCGATGATGATGATGATGTGTTGTAATATAATTCAATTCGGTGGTTATGGCGACCGTAAAATTTTGTAAATCGTCCTGTACAGAAAATCGTATCAAAGACAATGGTCAATGAACATTGGGGCGGGGGTATTAAATAACATTGTAATAAATTTAATGCAATCAAAGCACATACTTAAATTTTGAGATACCCAGTATACTAAAGCTATATATGCTGCTAATTTATGAGTTTACTGCCAGAAATGTCATGTGGTAATATGACATGTGTTTGTGTAGGTTTTTGATAAATAGTGTATTCCAATTGGTTTTCTTACTTACGAGGTCGGACAAATATAAAACGGGATTGGCACTACTGCGGACGCTATAAGAAGCTGACCGTTTCCAAATCATATCCAAATTGTAGCTGGAACTTTGGTCTACACATAGCTAAAACGGCATCCTGTTAGAACTTGCGTGGTAAGCTGTGCATGCGAAAGAACAAGTTAGTGCAGCTGTCGCATGTGACACAAGTCAAACATGGAGCAGAGAGCGAACATTAAGTTTTGTTTCAAATTGGGGAAAACGGCCACGGAGACATTCGAGATGTTGAAAACTGTGTACAGCGATGAGGCCATGTCCCGTACTGGCATTTTCGAGTGATTTGCCAGATTTCCTATAGGTCGGCAGGACCTTTACGAAAATCAGAAGCCGGGTCGTCCGATCACAACGAGAAACCCCGTAACCATTTTGGAGAAGGATTTAAAGAAAAGGGAGGTCTGTGCCAAATTTGTGCCGCACAATTAGACCGCTGAGCAAAAAGCGCATCGAGTGGACATCTCCCGCGACTTCATTGCAACAGCTAAGTGACCCAAATTTTTTGGATTCAGTTGTTACTGGTGACGAGTTGTGGTGCTTCTAGTACGATCCAGAAAGTAAGAGACAAAACATGGAATGGCGATCGCAGACGTCTCATAGGCCAAAAATCGAAAGTGAAGACCATGCTGATCACTTTCTTCGACAATGAAGGCATCATTCACAAAGAATTTGTTCCACCGGGTGTCACCGTCACTAGCCTGTACTACAAGGGTGTCATGACGCGTTTACTAAAACGCATTCGACGTGTGCGACCACATTTGGCAGCCTCCGGCAAGTGGCACCCTTTACAAGACAATGTCCCAGTGCATTCTGCCTTGATTGTGAAGACGTTTTTGCCGACAAGAACCGTCCCAGTCTTAGAACATCCTCCCTATTCGCTGGATCTATCTCCAGCGGACTTCATGCTGTTTCCTCAGCTGAAATTGACCCTCAATGGAAGGCGCTTTGACGACGTGGAAGACATTCAACGGAATGTTACCGCCGAACTAAATGCACTTCCTCGCGACAAGTTTAAGCAGGCTTTCCGCGACATGTATCGTCGATGTAAACGGTGCGTAGCAGTCGAGGGAGATTACTTCGAAGGACGCTAGAGGTAATTTCACCTACGGCTACCTCACATGCTTTGTATTTGATCAATACAGTTATATATTTGTACGACCTAGTAGTTTATGTGTGTAGGTGTTTACCTTTTTTTAAAGTCGTATTGATAGGTTAAAATACCTATTAAGCCAATAAACGTCTAACGAACATACTGCTAATATTATACTTAACTGCAGTAATTACTACACAGTAAAAAAGCATGAACCTGTAACTAAATAAACACACTACCATACGCATAATAATTACGCGCGAAACTTGTACCATTCGAATAATTACTATAAATAAAAATTGCAGGCTATATGGGTATTAGTAAAAATTCTGGCGTTTTTCGTAAAATAACACGGTTACTGTTGTTCTTCCCGTTAAACTTGCTCTAAGCCAACACTAATTATAAAAGAAATTTTAAAATATATTATAAAAAGTTGTTGAGTTTGCAACATCCAATATTATAGTCATATTTTATAAATATTCTCGCAATCTTGTAAAGAATTTCTGTCTGGATAAGTTAGAAACAAAATTGGTTATTTCAAAATACATACACATTTTTTAGGGTATAATACTAAATGCATAATTTTGTTGTTTTATTCCTGATAGAAATCAGGTAAATCGACAAAAATATGTTTACGATATACTATATTATACGGGCTGAAGCAAACTATGTGCCTCTGTTTAGTGATGTTATTACGGTTTATAAACTGTTTTTGCTAAGGGTTTGTTCTGTCAGGCGCTCAGCAAAATAACTGGTCAGATTTCAAATTGGACATTGAATATCAAAGTAGCTATTTTTAGCTGTTAATTTTTGTGAGTGGTGCACACGTTTCAGTTTAAACGATCCTGTAATGGCTTTGTAGGATAATCTTGATTTACTTTTTCCACCATGTTGAATAATTATGTTAGAATATTTTTATAGCTTTCTTTAGCCAAACAATATATCCAATTTAATTTAAAAAATGAACAATCCCAGACTCGAAGGATGTAATTTTAGGGGAAGGTTAGACGAGATTACAGTATATGTCACAAATAACCAATCACGAGAGCTGCCGTAGCAACATGGAGATAAGAAGACTAACCATGGAAGAAGAAAATAATGGAGCGCAGCAACAAACCAAGCAAAATAGATTATGGACTTTTCTTTCACAATACGGAAAGTAACCTTTCCCATTCAACCCCTTAGGCTCATGTTATTCTAAAAAATGGAAAAGGCTCAAAACCCCCTGGGCGGGATATAGGACTAGGGGAGTCGCGGGAGAAAAATAGAACAAAATGCCTTTTCAAGACATTTATTTCTGCCTTTCGCAAAGTAAAATCTGGGCTCTGTATTCGATACACACACAATTATATCATTTTCAAGTTCGAGGTGAGTTCTTACTATTGTTCTGATGACAGTCATAGACGAGAAATTTAATTCGCATAAATATGATGTAGCAAATATCACCACTGTATAGCTTTGTCCGCAAGCTCGGAGTATTCTTGTATTATTGTGGTCCAAAATTGATGCTATCTACGCTCTGGGATAAAAGTCTAGTTTCAATGTTTCATCAGATGCTATTTCAATAAGTTTTTCTTTCATGTTTGTCTAAATTTCTGCTTGTTCAACGAAATTGTCTAAGAATCAATTCAGTATCCTTCTGTGATTATCATAACTGTTTTGAATTTCTTTTGGGATATAGTCAATCAGCTGTTGTTTTAAACAGTGCAGACCAACTTACATATCTGCAAACAGGTGCTCAGAATTTATTATATTCTCATCCTTAACTAAGTCTTCCATGAGTTTTTCAACGCACTAGAATGAATCAAACTTCTTTTTTCCAATTGAAATCGACCAGAAACAAGTTTCTGTTTATATCCGTTAATTTTGTCCCAGGTCGTTATTATGTTAATATCGCTGACTTGCAATCTGCTATCCAGAGTGTTTAAATACTCGAAAATATTAGCAAGGGAAGCCAGCCTAAGAAACCGAAAGGAACTGGAAATATTTTCATTTTCCGGTTTCTCATCTTGCAGGTACGTCAGAATACCCACTTTTAACTAGAAGGCTCTTTTGAAGTTTGATAAAGAAGATCTACTTATAAAGAACCCATGTTACACAAATGTTTCGAAAACTACGAGGCTGCGGTGCTTTTTATTTGATTGAATTTACCACTTGAATGACATTTTTCAAAATATAATCCATTTCAGAAGGTGAGGATTTTGATGCAAGAGCGGCTAGATGTAAAAAACAGAGTAACCAAGTAGCATTTCACAATATTATCTTTTTTAATCTGGTAACAAAACTAGATCAAATTCTGTCATAGTCTTGGTGCCATCGGTGCGTATAGCGACGCATTTTGCCCAGTCAATCTCGTCCCTATTAGTACTCTGCATGAAAGTGTTGAATAATAATATTTTCCAATGGTATTAACCTCTAATAGAGTACAAAATATACAATCTTCTGTAATACCATGTCCAGTATTCTTACAAATGCTATACTTTGGGCACAGAAATATCTGTGGATACCTCCATCTGAAGTTCGTGCACTTCTTAATATTTTCTTGTGTTCGAATATCTTCTGCTATGTAACTAATTTTTTTAATAGTATTATTCGAGCGGGTATTTCTTTCAGCTTGTCAGCCCCTTTTTCATCAACCTTTATTTCCACCATTTCAACACCCGCAGATCTTCAGCAATTGTATGTGGCTTACAGGTTATTGCAATGCGAAACGCAACTCGATACCTTGATAGTAGTACTTTTTTAGTACTAATGGTTGCTGATGTATAAGTGCTTGCTCCTTGTGGAGGGAGTTTAGCTTCCTTTCATACAATTTTACAGGTTTTTCTTTGTTGTCTGGATGTTTGGTATTTCAATGTCGAAATAGCTTTGATGGCAACATACTTTCTTCTGACATTATTTCTCGACAAAGTACGCAGCGAGGTTTCTGGGAAATAACATCGCTGTACAATCTATTTTTCTTTGTATTCTTGTCACTGCCAAACGCGGAAGGTTCTGATGACCATTTTAAAAATTTATTCAAAATCAGTATCGCTCGTACTTAACTTAAATATTTGTTATCGAGTTATTTTACTCAACACATACTCGGCAGTACAGCACACAATTTTGAAATAATTACATATCTCATCGCGGCCCGCTGCTTATATAAAACAAAATAAATTTTCCAGATTATTTCAGTGCCAGCTAGCACCGTCCCGAATATAATGGAAATTACCAGAATTGCAGAGAACAAATAAATAAATTGCGCTACTTGGCAATAGTCGCTGATTCTTAATGAAGGAAGTCGAGCACTACAAGAGAGGGGACGCGAGAGAAATGTTGGCCAGAAGAAGGTCGCCGTTTAAAAATGTTTGGAAACCACGGCTCTAGGCAATAGTAGAGTCTACGCTCAAATTCTCTCCGAACATATTAGAAGGTTTGTTGCGGAATACCTCGGCACTCCTGAACTACTCGTTGTCGCAGTGGTGCATTAAACTGAGGCTGAGTTTTGTAGGCAACAGATTTAAAGTGACCTTATAAAAAGAAATCTAATGGGGTAAAATCTGATGATCTTGGGGGCCATTCTACTGGTCATCTTCTATTAATCTAGTGTCGTGAATAAATTTATTTACAATAATTGGTTCAGAACCTTCCGTGTTTTTTTTTAATTTTTACGAAATAAGTCGGGAAGGAAAAGGTTGCTATTACTGAATAGGATTTTTTCATTTTCCAATGACGTAACACGAAGTGGGTGTTACTAATTGAAAATTTTTTAGGGTGCCTAGAGCCTAAGGTACTGAATGAGGAAGGTTACCTTACCTTACCTTATGGTTATGAGCCATTATGATTTTCCCTCGGTGTTCTAGAAACGTTTTGTAGAAAAGCTCTTACGTCCGCAGATATAGCACATTGTATGTTATTAAACTAAAACCCTGTATGTACAATGTACATAATGGTTGTAATATTTTCATCTAATATGGGGTTTTGTTTATCCCGGATATAAAGTTTCGAATTGGTACTTTGAAACACTAAATAATGCTCTTTCGTCACGACATTCTACTAAATAATAATGTCAAACTTTCTTAGAAGGGCCAACTGTAATCTTTTTTGTTATCCTCTACAATAGGCCGTTTCCCTTGAAACACGCCAATACACAAACTGGATAATCTTCTTCTAATCAGAATTTCAGTAAAGTGGAGATAGTACAGCTTGATAACTCAAGCAACCCAACGGTTGCGTAAAATGTAAGAGTTGATTAGCCCTACAAAATAAATATAGGGGCTTGTTAAAAATATATATATATACACAGTAAGTCAAATATCTTCATCTATTTGTGTAATTTGTTTATCATGGTTAGGCTCTTCTGTGCTGAATACAGTTTTGTAACCGAATAATCATTTTTCATGGCTCAGAATTTTCAAGAAAGGGTCATATTCACCCTAATTCGTTATCAGCTAGAGCAAGCTCCATGAAGAGGAAGGCATCGGAAACGCTATATACGTTTATGCACGTTCAACAAAAACAATTATTCTCATAGAATAGTGACCGATTCTGAGCCATGAAACTTTGTTAGGCGTATTCAACAAGGCTTAATAATTGTTCATAGCAAAGCTGTTACCGCTTCGTTACATAGTAATTCTGCTAGATCTAGAACACCTGTTTGGAAAGTTTGGGAACAGTGTATATCGAAAATTAACGTGCAAGTCCACTGATTTGGTGTTTTCGAAACAGTCACATATACACGCACAACTTGGCTCTAATCCAAAGATATTGATAAACCGTGTAGTGCAGAAACATGTACTACGCCTTCAAAAAATAACCTGCATATTTTACGTTTTGCAATGTCTCATTAAAGGGGAATTAAAACAATATGTGGGGTCTAAATATAACAGTGTTTGTGTTATTCAATTCTTTAGACTAATATTTTACGGTATGTGTTATTGGCTCCTGCAACGAATGAAAATAAGCAGTTGTGTTGTATTTTAAACTACAGAAAAAATTATTCCTTCTTAGTTTTGAAAAGGTGGAAGCAGCTTAAAACGTAATTGCGGGAATTATACACTATGATAGCTACTTTGAAATACTAGTAACATAACAAGCATTAAAGCAATATTTTAAATTCATTATCAGAAACAAAATTCAATTTTGAACGACAGAGAAAAATCAATCAAGAGATTTATAATATATTTTGGAAAAGATTACTATATTCTTAAACATAACTCTGCAGACAATGTAGAAAAGGACGTGGTTGACATTGTTAATGATAATTACATTAACACTTTGATGTATGGTCTGTATTCCAGTTTTATCTTTTTGTAGTATCTGGAAGTTTTGTGGATATTTGACAATTGTCCAAGAAAAAAAATATGTGGAATAAAGTAGGAAAAATTTTTTTTTAATCAATGACCTTCTCATTGATTAAAAAAAAATTTTTCCTTTTTATTTAATATAATTCCGTACAATACAATCGATTTCTGTGGTATTTGCTTAATTACTTACTTATAACTCTTCATTTTCCTGAGAATATTCACAACGTACCTATATGATACTCGGCACTTAGGCATTGACCTTGATCACTGATAAGATTCTAGGTTTTGCTTGACGTACTGTGGTTTCTATAAACGTTTCTCTTCCACTTTTCCTTCTTCTAATTGGATAGCATTGTATAGCTGGTCGAGTTATATAAGAGTACACTTTAAAGCTTGTGCTATTTTGGTGTTGAGAGATAGTTCGTTTAAGCTTCATAATGTTTTTGTTTTCAGTATATGAAAGGCACCTTAAACATTGCTTATTGGTACTTTGATATTTGGTTTATTGTCTACATTCCACGTCTACTATGCGCCCTAGGTAGCACAACTTTTCAACTTTTCCAAATTTTCTGTTTCTAGCCTAATATTGTTTCGTCTATTAATGGTGTTCAAGTATTTTGCTTGTATTTATGTTTATTTTATGCTCTGCTTTTCTTACTCTTCTTTCTAGTTTGTGTGCTAAGTGTTCATGTTCGGCTGATATTAGACGTATGTAGTCGGTAAATTCCAACTCTTCTAATGGTGTGAAAGAGGTATGCCCGTTCTATTACTTGTTGCTCTTGTTGTAACTCTGGAAACCAGAATGAAAAAGGGCTAGTCGAGTGCTCACTTCGATTGATTTTTCTATAATAATTATCTGTAAAAAAAGATATGGTCAGTATATGATTTGAATGCTTAGAACCCTGCTTGGGTTTTCCTTAGTGCCCGTTCTGTTAGTTCTGTAGTACGTTCTAACGTTATGTACACACATAACGTCAATATGTTGGTAATGTTACATAATTAAGGTATACGTGTCAAATTCTTGCTTTTGGTAATATTTTTCTTCTAAGGCTTGTCCATATTCTGCTGGTGTGCCATATCCTCTTTTTACTATATTTGATGCAGCATATCTGAGCTGGTTTCAATGTTGACTTTTATTAGTTCTGCTGTGATGATATCGATACCGGTGCCTTTCCATTTCACACATTCCTTATTTCATGTTTCTTTTGTCTTTGCACGCCCAAATGATTGTGGTTGCTAGACTTGGCAAACCACTACATAACGTCTCTCCTATAGAACAGTCAATATTCTACCCTTAATGTCCAATATATTTGAAAGGCTACTATTTAAAAGGATACAAGAAACTGTAGATCCAGACCGCCTATCAATTTGGCTTTCGTCAATCTTACTGAACAATCCATCAAGGTCATAAAATTGTTACCCATATAATGGAGAGCCTAGAGATAAAACGAATATAAACACCCGCATTTCTGGATATAAAACAACCATTTGATAAGGTATGGCATTTGGGCCTCTTATACAACATCAAACTACACTTCCCAAGCCAGTTGTATCTAGTCCTAAAATTATATCAAACCGAGAAGATCTATAAAGTCAATATAAATAGCACAATGTTCAACTACAACGAAATCACTTTCGGAGTTCCGCAAGGCAGCGTACCGAGACCGCAGCTCTATCTACTCTACACCTCCGACACGCCAACTACAACCAATACCGTAATTGGCACATTCGCTGATCACACGTCTGTCTTCTCAATCAATGAAAATCCAAAAATAGCAGAAGCGCAGCTACAAACGCTCCTCAACGCACTCCAGGATTGGTTCAATAAATAGCGAATTATAGTAAACAGTGACAAGTCAACATATTTACCAATAGATGTGTTGTACATCTACAAAATAGAATCAATGACACCCTAATACCCCACAAGATCGATATTAAATACCTTGTGCAACTATTTGGTTGCGCTAAGGCCTCCCACACAAAAATTCTACAGATGTCAATCCAAGATCCTTCGAACAATGACACATGCTCCATGGCATATTACGAATGAAACTCTCCGCAATAATCTGAGGATTCCATATGTAGCCAAGGATATACAGAGGATTGCAGGCATGCACACCAACAACTTGGCAGGGCATGGAAATCAACTTACAGGAGAACTTTTCAACAAACCCACCGTCGCCAGAAGATTAAAAAGACAATGATCAGACGATTTACCTTTATAACCCAACCAGGCCTAGTCTGAAGTTTATGGGGAGAAAAGCATTGGCCGCACCCCCTCATGTCATGTAAAACCACAAAAAAATGTACTTATTACTCGTCTAACGAGTAGATTGTACAAAGGCAATACTCTATAAAAAATAAAAAATGTCTCTTCGCAGGATTTCTAATATATTCCCGTGTTATTTTACGTTTTGAGTGGGTTTTCGGTGTTACATATAACTACGTAATATTCCATGCATTTGTTTTGTTCTTTACGGTAATTTCGAATTATCTTTCCTTCTTTGTCTTGTATGTAGTCTGTCGTTCTCTTCTCCAACGCTAATTTTTAGTAATATCTTGAAGTTCCTTCATGGTATTATGCCGTGTGCCTTTCTCAGTATCATTCAGCATTTTGTTCTAATAAGTCCGTTTGTTAAGTTTTGCACTCCGCTTCAACTCTCCTTGTTGTTGTGGTCTATTATTTGAAATAGTTGTTTTGATTATTTGCTTGTTGTTAACAGGATTTTGTTTTCAGGATCGTTAAATCCCCGGACTTCCTCCTACTTCCTTTCATACAACAATTCCCTGTTTTCTCCCTGCTTGTACTTCCATAAATCTTTCACTATTTATAAGTAAAGCTTCTTGCACTTTTCCCACAATCCTTTTATACCATTTCAGTGCCTTCGAGATTCTTCTTCTTCTGCTTCGTGACTTTGTACTTTTTCTTAATATTTCATGTAAGACAAACTTGTCTTGGTTATATTCACTTTTAAGGGACTCTGCGTTGAATGCCTTTCTTTCCATTCTCATTCTATTTCCTGGTTGGTTGCTAGATTGACTTTTAATTCTCCCTTTACTAGAGTGTGATCAGAGACAGCATTTGCCCTTTGACATTTAATAGCGAGTGTCTCCATTTCCCAGTAATTGCAATATGATCAATTTGATTGTGTGTGTGGGCGTTCAATGATTGCCACGTTAGATTGTGTAAAACTAGAGTATGCTGCCGTCGCTCATAAGGTTATTAAATATCTAGTCAGAAGTCTATGTGCAATTCTCCATTTTCGTTCATTATGCCAAGCCCTTACTTGCTTAATATGCGTTCCATTCCTATACCATCTGGTTCAGTCTTTGATATTTGTAAACTTAATCATATTTTTACAGGAATACCACAAAATTATTTATGTAAAATACTAACAATATAGTCTATATAATTTTCAAGCAGAAAATGTTACATTACGGTAAAATATGTTCAAACCAATTGTGCGTTACTGATTATTTTTATTAATTATCAGGGATAATAGCACCAAATTTATTTAAATAATTGCTTGAACAAAAGAAAAATGCAGACAGAATTCATTTAAACTCTCAACTCCTTATATTATTCTTATACTGCATTAATAAGGAACTGCTAAATGTAAAATTGTATCATTCATACACAGAAATAAGTTTTGCCTGCCATTACTTTACGTAGTATCCTGTAAAAACAAAAATGTCTTAAACTGCCAATAATATCATATTTGGATACTTTTATTATTACTGTGTCGTCCTTTTTTACACTGCTCAGTAACCTGCATATATCATTAAAAAGCCCTATATACAGGGCCGCTGTTAAAGATGCAACCAAATCTCTCGTGCTGAAACGGTTTAAATATACAAAGTGTCCCGCAATAAAATAATAAAAAGAGGCCAGATGCTATGTACATCCTATACATAGCTTCCTGGCCTCTTTTTAAGTTGAAAACCTCCAATAAACATATAGCCTAAAATTAATCGCTACAAAGTTATTGGCACTTTTTCTATCTGAAGTTTTCAAAATGACTTCCTCGATTAGCTATGCACATTCCTGGGGCTTTGTGAAATCGTGGTGACAGACTTCAGCAACTCATCTCTAGTGTTTGGCTTTACCGCATACACCAAGGACTTCATACGGCCCTGGAGATAGTAATCTAACGGCGTTAGATCCGGTGACCTGGGTGGCCAAATAACGGGACCCTGACGTTCTATCCAACGGTTTTCAAAGTTTTCGTTTAGAAATGCAGTTACCGCCCTGCCAAAATATGGAGGTGCTCCATCTTGGTGCATCAACTTATACGCTCTGATATATAGAGTTAAATCTCCTAACAATTCTGGTAGTTAGTCCTGCAGAAAGCGGAGGTAATGTGCTGCATTCAAACGCCCTTCAAATACATACTGCCCAATCATTTTGTTCCTGATGATACCACACGAGGTATTAACATAAAAACGGTGCTGTAAATGTGACTCCGTGAATGTATGTGGATTTTGTAGCGCCCAAACATCTGAATTTCTTGTGTTTGTTATTCCATCTCGGTTGAACGAGGCCTCATCCGCAAAAAGAGTATTTGTATGCAACCGGTGATTTTTCAATACCCAATTGCAGAACTTTTCACGTGCAATGTAATCATTTGGTAAAAGAGCCTGTACTGTTTGTACATGATACGGATATAAGCCAAAATTGTGAATGATTCTCCATATTTGCATTCGGTTAGTACCAATTTGGTTAGCTAGCCGTCTAACGTTAATGGTGGACTTCTTTCAATTCTATTGAGAATATTTTCCTTTAAATCAACGTTTCTTCTCAGTGGTCGTACGCGTTTTGGTTGTGGTACTTTACCACGAAGCACATTGCTGAAAACTCGGGTATCTGGTATTGTGCGGGCAGGAAATCGGCGAACATATTTTTGAACTGCTGCACGTGCATTTCCGTCGCAAAGCCCGTAAATATAATGCATATCGGCATATTCTTTATTAGAAAATGTTGCCATACTTATTTTATGACAGATAATAAACACAACACTTAGTTACATTTGTGTTCAAAGCCCTCTAACGCATCGTTTTTTATGATCTTTGAGCGTAATGATGACATTCAAATATGAACAACTTTGTTACGATTAATTTAAGGCTATATGGAAGTTTTCGATGTACCTATACTGAGGCCAGGAACACGTACTGTAGCTATGTACATCCTATTGCGGGACTCCGTGTATAATTGAAAGTTGCAATCCTAAAATTTGAAATTCTTTCGCATATTTTGGTGAAAAAAGATAAAACACTTGCATTATTTGAGCGCGGCCTACGCCCTACATCATTAGAAAGCATACCTTTTCTCTTTCTAATCATCTCAAACGTATATGGGATTACATAGGAAATAATGCAGAAAAAGTAGGAAAAGGATTTCCGTATGCTTAGCCAGCTAATTTATTCAATTGTAAATCTTGGAACCATAGCAGTGCCAGAACGTCAGAAATAAACAGAAACCAATCAGGAAATATAGATTAAAAGAAAAGCATTTATGCTATTGTTAGTTTTCATACAATTGCTAAATTAAGTGTCGAATAAACTTTGATTTCCTGAAACATGGACCGTTTGACAGAAACGAAACAGATAAAAAGTTTTATGATGATTGAATACAGTCACAGATACTAGTCTGATACTAACCTACATTGGATCGAAGAAGTTCATACCCAGCGATCTCAAACCATTTATGTATAGGCAAGTATCGTCAACTGCTTCAAGAAAATATTATATTATATTATTAATGAACTTTTTCCATATCCTGCGAATCGAAAAGCAGTCAACGCCAGCATCTGGTTTTAGCAGGATGGTGCGCCTCTCTACAATGTGGATTCGCAGTACTTATTTATTTAGACGATAGATTGGGAGGAAAGGAACCGTGGATGACCAGTTCAATTTCGAGATTTGTCCCTTTAGACGTTTTTTAATTAACTGCTATTCCTAACAATTGGATATATAATTCTTTGATTTTAATTTCATTATTGCCATAAAGTAAACGGGCAACAGTTTGAACGACTTCTTTCTTATATATTTATTTCGGGTCATAGTTTGCACAGTCTTCTCGTTATTGCATTTTTTTGTAATATGTAATCTTCATTTTATTGATTGTTTTTTGTTTTTTTCTGATGTTCTGTCAATGCTATGGTTCCAAGATTTAAAGTATAATAAATTAGCAGGTGAAGCGTATGCAAATGTTTTTCTAATTTTCCTGTATCATTTTCTTAAGAAATCCTATATATGTTCGAGATGGCAAGAAAGAGAAAAAAAAGTTTTCCAATAATGTCTGTATTGCCTATGTTGCTTTGAAAAAGTTGACAACCGCGCCTAATTATCACAAGTGCAAAATTTTTAATCTAAAATATGCGAATTAATTTCAATTTCTAATCTCTAAATTTACAAATTTATATCTAAAACCGTTTTAGTAAGATAGCCTTGCTTCCATTTTTAACAGCTACCCTGTGTAAATAATTGTAATATCGAGATTACAATTTTAAATTAAAAAATCGAAAATAGGTTTTAGATAAAACAAAAATATTCCTGCAAATTATAATGTTAAAATGACCGCAATAAAAATTTTGGAAATTAGAAGAGAGCCGAAAGTAAAATTAAATAAGGAGCAAATGTGAATTAAAATTGTAAGAATTTCTAACGTAAAGAGGCGAAATACTGAGGTTACAAAGTATGGCAAGTTTTTATGTTATATTGTAAAAAAGGAACAGGATCCTTCTAGGTCTTCGTAGTTTCCGGCGTTTTACATTTTGCATGTTTGAATATAAAATCAGACTACACGAACTCGGTCAACTACCACTACGAAGAACCACTTATATACAATTCTCGTTGCAGGCTAATGCAAAGTTATGAAAATATATCTAGGAACTTACTACAAGATTTATATTGCTAAGACTTTTAAATTAGCTTCGCTTATATCTCGGCTTTAAGCCGATATTAGTTGAAATTTTTAAATAACTAGATTGAAACTTTACCTGCAGCAACTACTTGGAAGACGCATGGATTACGTTGATATCCGACTTCGTTACTCCCCCAGCATGAGAGAGTCCCGTACTCCATGTCGGAAACAGGGGTGTAATTGAGCCGTGAAGTAGTGAGTTCGTTGGTGAACCTGCTGGCCGGAACCTCAGTTAAGTCCCCGGAGTTGTTGAAAGTCCAGTGGAAGGTCACTATGGCGGGGTTCGCGTCCACTTGACACTTTAACATTACGGTCTCCTGCTTCAACGCCCCGTAGAGTTCTTCCCTCTCTTGGACACATATGGGGGCGTCTAAATTAAAACAGAACAAACTAAATGTAGGCAGTATTTATACAACGTGGATCGTCGTGTTGCAGTTTTATTTGGAATACCTCTGAGTTTTACACGCGGTTTGAGGTTTAACAGTGTGCCGGTATGTGGAAACAAGGATGGTAATTTTATATAATTTTCCGCGCAAACTGTTCGGCGGTTTCTTTGCTGCAATGTCGAAACTCGCAATGCTGTTTTCATTTTAAATAAGAGAACCATTGCAGAACTATAAATGTAAAGCCGCCTCGAAGGATGAGCATTCTTCTTGCAGAGTGGAAGTTTGAAACAACTTAGGAAGGAAATTGTTAATTATGAAAAACTTCTTTAGCATAAGCGCCGCAGTTAATAATCCTGCACTTTTTAACTAAATTAATAATTTAATTTCCTTTATACTTGCGGAACCTCAATTCACAGTTCGCTATGCTCAGTAGGAATGCCGCGGAGTTTGCAAACAATAGTCTTTCAGCCCTTTTTATCAAATTACAGTATTACATTATACACGCAGCCGTTACCGCGAAGCTAAATTAAATTTTTAGCTTTTTGTACTAAGATAAATGTACAAGTGCTTTTTATGCAAATTAAAATTGTGCGACGCTACATCGAAATAATAATAAGTAGTTGTTACAAATTTTAATGCACTTTGGAATTCTCTCAACGGAATCCGAAAGAGTAATAAACAGGATAAAGTTAGAAATGAATAGAAATGAATGTGTATAAAGTCAGACGAAGGCTGAAGCTTCATAACAATGCTGGGCAGTGCCTCAAATTAAATAAAAGCAACGTGAATATAAAGGAATGGAACAGAATCCCAACAATACAGTCCATATTTAAGCGGACATTTTAAATAAAAAGTCAAGTAAATTCTCTGAATTGCTCTTGAAATGGCCATTGTTTGTGGTTCATACTCTGAAAAATACTTTCAGTCGCCCATTCATCTGCCCGGTAATGATTTCCGTGAAACAATATTTTTCTATTCAATAAAAAGCGGTTTCATAAGTGGTCGGCTATTTTTTGTTCTTTCTTTATTGCTTATTTTTGATCCACCTTGCCTGCGCTTTCACCAAAGCGTTAGAATAATTCTTACGCCAAATATCGTCAGTATTTTTCACGTAGCTTATGTATTCAAAGAGATGCAAAGTAATTATTAAACAGTTGTAATCTCTCGGGCAAAGCTCGACTTACGGCCGCGTCGTGTCGCTCCACCCCAGAGACTAAACCAAAGTTATTTTGTAATGAACATCTGCTAACGTCGTACAAATACTTAAAACTGTAGGAGGTTTATTTTCCGCTTCTTCAACATTTGAAGCGAAGGTGAAATTAAAAATACCGGCCAAAATAGGGAGCCTCGATAAAATACCGTTGTTTACTAAAATTGTTTGAATACCAACGTTTTATTATATTCCAACAAAACTTCTTCTTCGGAAAATGTTTTTAACCATATATATTGCTATGAAATATGTTTATAAATAATTAAATAAATTAAATCCACGTTGGTAGCGCCCATAATAAAAATTAAATTAATTATATATCAAACAAAGAATTTAAATTTCACTTTACATCAGCATATCTTATTATAAGAAATCTCAGGCTTCTAATAAAAATATTGATTTTCGTGGCTTCACCCAAGATAGTTATCTAATTATAATTACGAATTAAACAAATAAATACAAAAAATACATGTGAACTTAATTTCCAATGATTATAGAACGTACTATACCACCTCCTTCTTGAAACTGCATACGACTGCTATATTTCGGCCTTGATCACTCTCATTCCATATTTATGCGTCTCTCGATGCATAATGACCGTTGAAAAATGCAACTCCATCAGCCTACTCTTAAAAAGTGCCGATATCCAGGTTAAAACACTTCAATAATTTTGTAGAACTGCATATAGTAATGCAGTGACTTCAATAAGAAATCACCTTTTACTGATTCTAACTTTCAGGAACTTTTGTAAATTAGAACGCTTTCGAAGAATTAAAATCAGGTAAGTTTCATTATTATTTTTGATAAAGAACAATCACTTCAAGTTGAATTTTAAATTAATTGAAATTTAATTGAACATAAATAAACTATAACCTCAAATTTAATTATTAACGAAACTTGGCCACGCTCAAAATTTGCTATAATCGCCCTAAACGGTTTCAACTCTTAAATTAGGAGCGAACACAAACGTGTGCTTTCACTTCAAGCAAATAGAACAGACTTTTCATCCTTCACCTTAACATATCTTCGTAACAGTTTATAAATTTCTGATTCATAATCAGTAGAACAATTAATTATTATTTCTTTAATCATGGGAATTCGCTAAACAATTTTCTTATAATTCTGGTTTAATATAATTCAAATTCAGCTTCATCCTAATATCTTCATCAACTCCATTTATTTTTAGAACCCTCTAAGGTATTCTTACATTTTTACATAATATCTTTTCATATAGAATAATTATCCTATCATATCATCACAATTTAAAACTATAACCATTAGATAATCGACTGTCATATCTGGAATAATCACATACCTGCTGCTAACTCTAATTCACCCCTTTTCAAATTATAATTTAACTATATCTTCATCATATTTATGTTCTTCCTATTTACTGTCACTAAAGCTATGTTTTTTTATAGGCACAATAAATTTCTTGAACATCTCTGCATTATTATTTATTATGTTCTCATTTATTAAAAAAACTCAGCTCCTGTATCTATTAAAGTATCCACCATTATTGTATTCAACTAAATTTTAACGAAGAGTAAAATTTTGTATAATATTATCTTCTTTTAAATTTTCAAATATAGTTCCCTTATCAAGAAAATCTATCTTTATGATTCATGGAATTGAATAGACTAGCTAGGAGAGAGAGTTTATTATAATTTTTACTTTATTATAATTGAGTAGATTATATTTAAAATTAATTGTAATATTATTAATTATTGTTGGATTAATTGTTAAATATTAGATTTATTATTTCCATTATAATAACGATAATCATTTTTATTTTGCCCATTCTGACAATTATCTCCACTTTGATAATCCTAAGCCATTTTCTTTGCTTGTATCATCATCCATTTAAATATTTCACTTAGTCTTCTTGATCAACTTTTAAGTTTTTATTAAATTAGGCGGAGGTTTCATTTACTTTCTAATTAATCTTCCTAAAATATTAAAATAACTATCAAAGTCCCACGTTGCTCGGTGACATAAATATATGTTGTGTACTGTACCAGGTGATATTGCTCGTACATGCTCGCGGATACGAATTTTTAGATTTTCCAAATCGTCTGGTCTGTTTGTATACAGTGTACTTTTAAGATGGCCCCATAAAAAGAAGTCAAGCGGGTTTAGATCCGGAGATCAAGCTGGCGACTCAATATGTCCTCTTCTTCCTATCCACCGATTTGTAATCATTCCATCTAAATATTGACGAAGATGTATGCCATAATGAGGTGGAGCACCATCCTGCTGCAACCAAATTCTATCGTTCGGGTGTCCGAATTTTCTGCATTTGCAAATAAAAAATAAAATGTGCCATCAAAGAAAAAAGGACCAAGAATTCTGTCTCCTATAGTTCCCGCCCACAGGTTTACTTTTTGTGGATACTGTGTGTATAATTCTTCCATCCAATGCGGGTTATGTCGCGACCAATAACAGGAATTGTGCCGATTTACAGCTATATTTAAAGAAAATGTGGCTTCGTCGGAGAAGATAATAGAATTCACGAACTGTTGGCCGTTATGGCACCTGTCCATTATTTCTTCACAAAATTGAATTCTCCTATCAAAATCATCTTCTGATAATTCTTGAACAAGCTTCACCTTATAAGGATGAAATTTTTCTGTATGTAAAATATTCAGTACAGTTCCTTGACTAACATTATTATCCAGGGCTAATTGTCGAGTTGAAATATGAGGATTTTCGGAAACTGTAACCACAATGTCCAACATTCTATCGTCTGTTGCTATTTTTGGACGGCCAATTTTATCAAAATCTTTGACGTGGCCCGTTTCTCTAAATTTTCTATTAATTTTTCACGATTTGGATCTATAGTATTAAATAAAGCGCACACATCGTCGTGAGTTCTCTTCTTATCAGCGTGCCCGATCATCATCAAAATTTCGATACGTTCAGTTTCTGTTAAACGTACCATAATTAGAAATTCGTATTTAACACAGGACACATTAAATTTTAATCACTTATTAATGCTAAATGTCACCGAATTGACATTACAGATTTGCATTTGTCCAATTTTAAACATTTTGCAACAATTGCTTACTATTGTCTATTGTTTATCTTGCAATAAGTGTACCTGATGAAAAATGTTGCCAGTGATAAAAATAAATGTTTATCGTGATTGTTCTGTAATTGTTGTTGTTTGTTGTGTAATTTTTATTACGCAAGTGTATGATATTTTTACATGGCTGTATAGAGAATAAAAAGCACTAACTGGCCATACCATAAAAAGTACAGGTTGCCATTTAAAAAAATGTCGATGACGTCATAGCTAAAACATATAACAACCGAAAAAAAAATTAAATCGGCCAAATTGTGGCAAATAACTTGATAGGAAACTTTTGTTAGAAACTTTCTTACGTAAAGTTATTATTTAAGGCTGTAGCATCGAGGTTCCTTACTTTTTATGCACCCTGTATATTACAATTAACTGAAAATTACAGAATCGTCAGATATTCAGTTGTAATATATTAGCTGTGCAATATTTCCAAAATTTAGCTTTTTACATAACTTTTTGAATGATTGATTCATCTTGTTGTGTTGCTTTTACGGCAAAACATAAAAATTGTACGAAAAAAAGGCAAGTACCTAATAATTTGTCGATAAACTCTCATTTTCGGCTGGAGAAGTGGCTTTCTGTGCAGCTCTAATTATATTTCCATAACATAAAATTGAAAAATTGACAAAATGTACTGATAAAAACCTATTGATAGTAAAACCTCGTTTAAAATACGTAAAATTTAAGATAAACCATGTTCTATCTGTTTTAGCACAATTTGCACACGTTGCACAAATCAGCAGTGGCCGGCAGTAATATGTATAAACAAGACAACACTTAAAGCAGCTGTAACGCCAAGGTTACCGTAAAACTTCGACAACGCCGGCGGATCTCACGTTGAGTTACATATTTGACGATATACAAACATGGATCTCGACTTTATCTATGCTGTTACGGATCTCGCATCGTTATTTATTTATCACGTACATTAAAATCGCAAAATTGTTTCCCCTCTAAAGGGGTAGGTCTTGAGTTGTTAATTATAAAGCCATTAATAAGAAATATACTCTAATACCCATTTTCCTTATGGCCGATCTCAGGTTGTCCTAAATTTGTTCGGAGCTCAGCTTGTTACAAAAACAGATATATATATATATATATATATATGTACATATATGCAATTTAGGGTTGTGATTTTGATTCTTTTTTATGTGTTATTCATTCGTGACAACTTGTATTGT